>OY744528.1:73041176-73168676 GCA_963556195.1 Sepiola atlantica | reverse complement strand
CTCAAAACCATCAACAAAAACAATGAAACATTTATCAAATTCTTCAAAATCTCTACTAATCAAGCCAAGGAATGGACTTCCCTTATTTCATTCCACTCTACCATACCAACACTTTACGGTCTTCCTAAAACCCACAAACATAATATGCCCCTACGTCCTATCATTTCCAGTATTGGAAGTGTCTCCCACAATATCGCTAAATCATTGGCAAAAATTCTATCACCACTACTAGGCACTATCAGTAACGCACACATAACGAATTCAGGTCATCTCCTCAAAAAATTACAAGATATTACTTTACATAATCATACTATGCACAGCCTTGATATTACTTCCTTATACACAAATATACCCGTAAAAAAATGCATCAACCTACTTTCCAAACACTTAAACAAAATAAATTTCTCTTGTTCTCTCCCAATCAAAAGCATCATAGATATCATTAGGAACATAACTTCTCTTACTTTCTTTAAATACAACAATGACTATTATAGACAGAAATTCGGCTTACCTATGGGGAACCCCGTTAGTCCCGTATTAGCGTGTCTGTTTTTAGAATTCCTCGAAATCGGTCCTTTTTCTTACCGTATCCCTAAAAATGCTACCTATTTCAGATATATTGACGATATTTTAATCTTTCTACCTAATAGTCATAAAATAGAAACATTAGCACAAGCTCTCAACAAAGTCGAACCTTCCATTAAGTTCACTTTCGAAAGTGAACAAAACAATTCTTTAGCTTTCCTTGACATTCTCATCCTCAAAAACAATAACAGCCTTTCATTTCAAGTCCATCGCAAACCAACCAACAAAAATGATTACTTACATTATTATTCACATCATAATAACTATATAAAAAATAGCATGATAATCGGTTTTTATCTCAGGGCTCTGCGTATTTGCAGCCCTGAACATCTCTCTCAGGAATATAATAAAATAGAATCCTCTCTAACCACTTTAAAATATCCCAAACACGTCATTCTTTCCGCTAAAAAGAAAGCATCTCAAATACATCTAAAAAAGATAAAAAATACTAATACATCTCCTAATACAACACAATCCATATTAAGGAATGTTTTCCTTCCCACTAACTCTCGTAACACACATCTCTTTTCTTCGCTCTCACAACATAGTTTTAGAATTATCCAAGCTACCTCACTCACCATCAAAAATATTTTACAAATGCATAAAAACAAAAGTAAAGTCCTTTCATCACCCACTACAGCTGGTATTTATACTATTCCCTGCGCCGACTGTGGAAAAATATATTTCGACGAGACACAACGTCCGTTGAAGAAACGAATATATGAACATAATCGTGCCATAAAAAACGGCGACACCTCAAATGCACTATGCACTCATATGATTTCTTCCGGCCACCACTTCAATACCCATAAGGCAATCCCTATCAAAAATATTCATGACACCAAACTTCGACGTCTCACAGAATCCTGTCTGATCCTATGTCATAAAAACACCATTGCCCAAAGACAAGGCTTCTATAATATTTATTTTCCTACGGCTAGATCGATTTTATACGAGATGAATCTTAATGAATACGACTCTGGCTAACTTTTAACCCTTGTCTCCCTTCTTCCCCCCTTTCCCCTCCCCTGCCTCCTCCTCTTCCCTTGTTTCGTCCCTCGACGATAACTACTCCAATTACTACTAATCCTGTAGACTTCCGACGTTCTCAGCCCGAATTCAATCAGCAGGCGATATCTAAGCACTGATTTTTTCTCTCTCTCTTTTTATTTTTATTTTTATTCTTTAATAGGTTTCGACAAAAACATGTCGATTTACCCTTCCCCACGTTTTCTCTCGCTTTCTCTTCTTCTTCGTTTCGTCTTCTTCAACTGACGTTCCCAACTTTCCGGTTGATTGGTATCTCTTTCTTCTTCTTCTTCTTCTTCTTCTTCTTCTTCTTCTTCTTCTTCTTCTTCTTCTTTTTCTTTCTCTTTTTATAACATTCCTCGCATTCCTTTTTCTCCCCGTTTTGTTGTTCTCTGCACGTGACAATTTCTTCCAATCGCATTCTCTGTATGAATTTGAAAACTTTTCCGTTTTGAAATAAAGTTTATTAACTGATCGAAAATGGCCGTATCCACGACCGAAATATCTCGGTGGAACTTTACAAGATGAGTTTTTGAGTTATTTTGTTAGTTGTTGAATTGCTTATTCTTTATTCCATTTTTAATTTTACATATTGTCTGAAACATTGTTTCTTTTTTCCCATATATATATATATATATATATATATATATATATTAGAAAATAATAACCCGTTGTGTCATCGATTAAGCTTGAGTTATATTGTTTGAATCAAGAGAAAGTGAGTTTACAAAGCCATTTAATACTCTATCAATCATACCTCACAACCCATTGAATCTAACAAATCATATATACATAAATTTAAAAGTATATCATTGCTAAATAGTATTCAACATGATAGAGACAGATATTCTTTCTTCTAAGCTTTTCAAAAATTCGGTTGAGAAAAAAACTTACCAAACGTAAATGAATTTCAAATCTCACTTAAAATTGGATTCAATTTCAACTTGTCAAGTGACTATTTTTGCTTTTCTTTCTGTCAATGACTTTGTCATTTTTTCTCTGCAGATGATGATCAGCATTTATGTGTTTTTGTTTGGGGGAGGGTGTGTGTGCAAGTTCCAACCTGAAGAGAAAATAAGAACACATACTCTTCAAACTGAACCATTCTGAGCTCAAGAGAAGCCGAGCAAAATAAAACATATTTTACAGCTGTCAAATTCTTCAACTATTTCAAAGCGATCTCCGCTTAATGAGCAAACATCGCTCTGATTTCTATGGAACTGGAAAATGAAAGCCGTGTTTGTTTGTCTCATAATTTAAATGCTGACTTAAAATGACTTTGCCAATGCAGAGAGAAAATTCTGTTTTACGGCCGACTAACACTCACCCACTCATTTGCTTCGTTCAACAAAATTTACATTTACTGGTTTTCATTTATTTCTGATTTACTGATTTAGATTCATGGTTTTGGTTGACTTTTTATTCACTGGTTTAGATTCACAGGTTTAGATTTACTGGTTTGGATGAATTTTTTGTTCACTGGTTTGGATTATTTTTTGATTCACCCATTTATATTCACTGGTTTTGATTAACTGGTTTTTATTCATTGTTGATTCACTGGTTTAGATTCACTGGTTTTGATTCTTTTTTGATTTACCCATTTATATTCACTGGTTTTGATTCGCTGGTTTTGATTCATTGTTGATTCACTGGTTTAGATTCACTGGTTTTGATTCTTTTTTGATTTACCCATTTATATTCACTGGTTTTGATTCACTGGTTTTGATTCATTGTTGATTCACTGGTTTAGATTCACTGGTTTTGATTCTTTTTTGATTTACCCATTTATATTCACTGGTTTTGATTCGCTGGTTTTGATTCATTGTTGATTCACTGGTTTAGATTCACTGGTTTTGATTTTTTTTGATTTACCCATTTATATTCACTGGTTTTGATTTGCTGGTTTTGATTCATTGTTAATTCACTGGTTTAGATTCACTGGTTTTGATTCTTTTTTGATTTACCCATTTATATTCACTGGTTTTGATTCACTGGTTTTGATTCGTTTTTGATTTACCCATTTATATTCACTGGTTTTGATTCGCTGGTTTTGATCTACTGGTTTTGATTCATTGTTGATTCACTGGTTTAGATTCACTGGTTTAAATTCACTGGTTTTGATTCATTGTTGATTCACTGGTTTAGATTCACTGGTTTTGATTCATTGTTGATTCACTGGTTTAGATTCACTGGTTTTGATTCATTGTTGATTCACTGGTTTAAATTCACTGGTTTTGATTCTTTTTGATTTTACCCATTTATATTCACTGGTTTTGATTCGTTGGTTTTGATTCATTGTTGATTCACTGGTTTAAATTCACTGGTTTTGATTCTTATTTGATTTACCCATTTATATTCACTGGTTTTGATCCGCTGGTTTTGATTCATTGTTGATTCACTGGTTTAGATTCACTGGTTTTGATTCTTTTTTGATTTACCCATTTATATTCACTGGTTTTGATTCACTGGTTTTGATTCATTTTTGATTCACTGGTTTAGATTCACTGGTTTTTATTCTTTTTTGATTTACCCATTTATATTCACTGGTTTTGATTTGAGTGTTTTGATTCACTGGTTTTGATTCATTGTTTATTCACTGGTTTAGATTCACTGGTTTAAATTCACTGGTTTTGATTTTTTTTGATTTATCCATTTATATTCACTGGTTTTGATTCACTGGTTTTAATTCATTTTTGATTCACTGGCTTTGATTAACTAGTTTAGCTTCATCTTTTATTCACTGGTTTTACTTCACTTTGATTCGGCCCGATTTTATTCACTAGTTTAGATTCACTGGTTTTAATTTATTGTTAATCCACTGGTTTCGATTCACTGGTTTTGATTTACTGGTTTTTATTTATTTTTGATTCACTGGTTTTAATTCACTAGGTTAGCTTCAGTTTTGATTCACTAGTTTTGATTCTTTTTTAATTCACCCATTCATATTCACTGGTTTTGATAAACTGATTTTAATTCATTTTTGATTCAGTAGTTTGTATTCTTTTGGGATAAAGGAAACATTTTACAGGGTTATTCATTTCAGAAGAGACATTTTCAGTTTCTTCCCCAAGTTTTGGATTTCATATTGAGAGGTGTATTTTTAAAGGCGACAGAAGACATCAAAATGAGAAGAATAACATAATGTTAAATACCTAGTTTGTGGATAATTAAGAAACAAACACCGTTTTATAAAATAATTAAGTCTTTCTTATTTTCTATATTTGAAAAGTTTGAATGCAAAAGACGCCATTTTCAAAATTGTGAAATAACCACTACGAAAACTATTGCATTTTATTACTCTACAACAGAAACCAAATCATATTGGACATAATGTGAAATCTGCCTAATTTTATTGTTTCTTGATAACAGTCGAATTCTAGATTTGGAATATTCATCTTTTTCATAGTCTGATTTCTCGATTTTAAGAAATTAGGTTTATCGTAGTTTACATTTCGACTTTTCGATTTCACATTCACAAAGTAAAGTCATTTCATATATATTTAATGACTCAGAAGTCTTCAAGCTCAGCCCACGTAAAGGGAGTCAGGAGGGACTTAATTCACAGGTTGGGATTTGAGTAATTGTTAAAAGTAAAGATATTTGTACGATTATCAAGGGTAAAGGAGTTAGTGTTGAAGGTAAAAGATGAGCTCTGAGTAGTGGTAATTACAAAGTTGATGGATCAAGTTCTGAAAGTGGTTAAGAGAATAAGTAAGTAGCAAATAAGAAATCAGATAATCATTGATGAAATGAATCTGAGCGAGGTACCATTGATGCTATATTTATCCTGAGACAAATACAAGAAAATATCTTGATAAGAAGAAGAACTGTATTTTGCTTTTGGGGATTTGAAGAAAGCTTTTGATAGAGTGTCAAGCGATGTTGTTTGGTGGGTTAGGTATAAGTTAGGAGCAAGCGAGTAGGTGATGAAGATGTTCAAGCAATATACTGAAATGCTAAAAAAAGAAATGCTTTATGCTCAATAGAAGGTTTGCATGTGATTAAAGACTTGAAGGAATGCTATCGAGAGTAAAAGTTTGAGAGTGAAAGTTACAAAGACCAAAGTGATTATCAGTAGTTGTAATGTTGGAAAGCCGCCAGATAGAGGAAAGTTCCTCTACTCAGTTTATGGAAATGGAGTTGGAAACAACTCAATGTTTTGTGGTACTTTGAAGCATTGACTACACAAGAGGTATAGTGGAATTATTGGTAGATTGATGGATGAGAACTCAGATGTGGAGAAAGTTTTAGGATGTGAAGCTATTGAGATTGTCCAGAAGTTTTGTAACTTTGGTGATACCATGGAAGCACAGGGAGATGATGGTTGGATTGCAAGAGTTACGGGTAGATTGAGTAAGTTCAGGAAATTTCTGCCATTACTAACCAACAGAGTGTTACCACTGTGGACCAAGGGAAGTATCTATCAGGCATTTGTGCGCAGTGTGATGATGTATGGAAGTAAAACATGGCCAGTGAGGGTAAACGATATATGTTGCATAGAGAGAAATGAGAATAATATAATATGCATGTTAAAGACAGACTTAGATCTGATGACCGCAGAGGAAGATTAAATCTTGATAGTATAGGGAGATGTGTGCAGAACAGGAGACTTCGTTGATTTAGTCTGATTCGAAGAATGGATGAGAGTTCTTGGGATAGTAGATGTAGAAGACTTGAAGTAACAAGGTCAGTTGGCAGGGGAAGACAAAGGAAATCATGGAAGCAAATGATAAGGTTGGATTTGAGAAAAAGGGGGATAAATAGAGATAGGTCGGGTTGGAAGTCAATTTCTAAAAGCTGTCCTACACATGCCAGCATGTAAACAAAGGTAAAACAAAATATAAATATGATGAATTAATCCTCTCGTTTCTGTAATTGTGCTTTGTATGCTTTATTTTTATTAATAACAAGACACATCCTTACCTAGTGTGAACGAAGATATTCTATCCTGATGGGTTTTTCATCCAAGAATAAGATGTTCGTTTCTCAACTTACCAAAATAAAATTTGCAGCTTCTGCTGAAACTTCTACCGCGACTGGGTCGAGGTCATTTACTATTTTATAACACTTTCTAATATGGAATTCATTTTAAATGAACTTGATCGGAAAATACTATTTCAAACTTAAGTGTGACAAACTATATAAAATTCTATTTCAAACTTAAGCATGACAGGTTAATTAAAAAAACAGTAAAACTCAAACTTGACAAACTGACAAAAAATGCTATTTGAAAGTTAAGCGTCACAGACGAAATAATACGCTTTTTCAAGTCTGACTGACCAAATAAAATGTTATTACAAACGTAAGCATGATGGACGAATTAAAATTCTATTTCAAACTTAAGTGTGACAGGCCAAATAAAATGCTATTTTAAATTTAAACACGACTGACCAGTAAAAATCCTATTCCAAAATCAGTGTGACAGACAAACCGACCAACATATATAACTTCTCATAGAGCTGTGATGATACATCTAAAAAGTATGATTTTTATTTTTATTTATTATTATTTTTTATGGAAATCGCTCCAAACAAGACATGAAGCCACTTGATGTAAGGAGCTAACAAGAATGAAAGAGGGTTATTGCAAAGACAAGAGATGCCTATTGACCATAGTTTTGAAAAGACCAAGGCTATAGGTAGGAGGAAAACAGTCAGCAGGAAGAGAGATCCACAAGCCTGCAGTTCTTGGAAAGAGGCTACTGGAATAGGAAGCTGAATTACATAAGGCATCAAAACAGTGAATTGATGGAGACCACTAGACCAACGAGTCAAACAAGCTGGAACAAAGGAAGCAGGGAATAGGTAAGACAATATTGAAGAACACATGCCATAATAGTATTTATAGAAAAGACTAAGACTAGCAGCATCACGTCTGTGAGAGAGAGAGAGAGAGTGCAGAGAAGAAGAAAGGGTGTGGCCAATCAAATTACAGATACGTTTCTGCACCTTATCAAGATCTCTCAAATGGGACAGAGATTCACCAGTCGAAATATGACAACAGTACTTCATAAATAAATGCTGGTAATTAACTATCTATTTTTAGAGTTATTACTAATCATCTAATGTAAATATAAGCTTTATATACCTTGAAGGAGTGAGGGGGGGGGACAACTTTCGTGTGACTCATACATATATTATACTGAAATTCACTTGATACGATTGAAGCCCACGGTCACAGAAGGGTGCCTTTATAAACAACTAGCTACACCTACCTGGCGTTGCCCGGGATACAATGAAGGCATTTGAATTTTCAATTCTTATTTGTTTGCACATGTTTTAAATTAAGCTAGAAAAATACTATTATATTCTTCAATTTAAAGTGGGTTGTTCCCCTTGCTGATTTTTTTACTTTTAGATGCTTATTTCAAACTGCTTCATATTGGCAGTCGTCTGGGCCGGACTAAGTATTTTTTAAAAATAAATTTTAGCTAAGTATGTTATTATATTGCCAATAACACGGTACAACACTAACAAATGAAAATTGTCTAGTCAGAAGCAAAGTTTGAGTTGCCAACTTAAATGCTATTTGGGTTTGACTTTGTAAAATCCGACAAGATAACTTTATATGTTAGATGTTATGTTGATGCAATCACCTACCTATATTAAAGGCAGATACGTTCTCAGATGGAATACTGCTGCCACATTTGAGGAGGTACCGCACAGAACACTCTTTTCTGCCTTGAAAGAGTATAAAATCGAATTCTGAAATCTAGTGGGGAGATTTCTTCTTTTCCCTACAACCCCTTTCTCATAAAATAAACGTTGCTAGTAGCTCTCTACTCGACTGAGCTTCAATCTTTGGTTCCTCCTTGTAAGACAAACATTCACAGCAAGAACTCATCACAACGTTAAACGACTTTCATTCCTCCCTCCATGTGCCTAGTGTCAGGCGGACATTTCATCAACAGAGCTTTGCAACACACAACTGCGGAACTGCGTCCGTGCTGATTACAACTAGGTTGTCTTCAAATCTAATGTCAGCAAATTCATTGTCATAAACCGTCCCATAAGTAATCAAATGCAGTTCATTTCATATCATTGATCAATGTTAGTACTCCCATAGTGTTCCACATCTTCGGCTGTCAATCATTCCATCTAATTAACCCTGATCCTCGAGTGGCTCTTGGCCTTGATAGGTAATAGTAAAAAAAAATGTTTTGAAGTCGTTTTCAAAAAACAATTTATTTTCAAAGTCTGGTTTGAAGTTCTCTGCTATAAACTTTAAACGTTGATCAAAAAAATTAATTTTCGATTTGATTAGAGATTAAATTTATTTATAAGGGTGACATGAAAATGGAGAAATGATTTGTCATCTCTCACAGGAAATAAATTTCATTTTAATTAATCATAAGTTTTAGAATTGAATAAGTGGGAAACATTTCTTATTCAAGTTCTTGATGTGTCTGAAACGTGTGTAGTGGGAAGGGGTTCTTCGATCCCCACAGTTTTTTCGCCATTCTCTTCATCGACAGAAACAGCCGCTCGTCTTTCTGACACGTAAGTAGTTGACTCATTGGATAGTGACGTCTAGTGGTCGTAGTGGTGATATAGCAGCCGAAATTTCTGTGCCTTCCTCTTTTCTTTCAGCTGGAATTATGTTACAAAATGAAAAATAAAAATTGCCAGCAACATCTTTGCTCAATGACGTCATGTTTTTATGTTTTATTCTTTTATACATTGTGTGAACTTCTCCTCGCCCGCTCCCTGGAAGGAGGACGGGGTCGAATGAAGACAGAGCTTTGAGGAAAAAAATTAGAACATAGTCAGCTCATAGACCAAAAAACATCTTTCATTTTTCTTTGCCACGTCTCATTTCAGATATCCTGTCCGTATCGTAATATCGTGACATGTAGCTCTAAATCTAACTTGATTTCTAATGGAAAATTCCATTTTCAAGCTTAATCTAGCCTCAGGTGGAATTTTTACTTTTTAACCTTATTTTTACACACCCAGAACCTTACCTTGCTGCAGTGTCCAAGCATCTGTATAAATTACTCTGGGAAGAATCTATTAGGCATGTGTACGCAGTGTGATAATGTATGAAAGTGAAAAATGGACAGTGAGGGTTGAGGGCATGCGTTGCATGGAGAGAAATGATATGAGAATGATGCGATAGATGTGTAATGTGAGTCTTAAAGACAGGTTTAGTTTTGATGACCTCAGAGGAAGATTAAATGTGGACAGTGTAAGGAGATGTGTGCAGAAGAGGAGACTTCCATGATATGGCCACGTTGAAAGAATGGGTGAGAGTTCTTGGGTCAGTAGATGTAGAACAGTTAAGGTAGCAGGTCCAGTTCACAGGGGAAGGCATGGGAGAAAGTGATAAAAATTGACTTGCAGGAAAGAGGGATAAATAAAGACCTTTCTAGAGATAGGTTAGTTTGGAAGTCAATTTCTTAAAGCTGTTGAACACATGCAAGCATGTAAAACGGATGTTAAACCGATGATGATGATGATGATGATGATGATGATGATGATGACATGCACAGATTCAATTTCGTTTTTCTTATCATCATGTGTCTTATCAAAGCAAAAAACACCACCTATTGTTTTGAGATTTGAGAAACTGAAAACCTTTCATTTCCATTTTGCAAATGCTAAAATTAAAAGTATCAGTAAAGTAAAAATTGATTTTAAATCAACAATAGAGACATTTTTCTTTCAAAATTTATATTAACAAGAACATAAGTCAGTCGTGAAAATATATACCTCCACCTGACAATGTAAGGATGAGCAAAAGTTTTATCTGGGCTTTACTTCACCATATTGTATGAAGTATTCCTCCAGTTATTCAATTAATTTTTCATTTAAATTGCACGATTGTTGATTTTCAAAATATTTCACTTTAATACATTCTAATCCGTGCTTCAAAGATGTTGTTAATTTCCTGACATTAAACTGGTTTGACCATCTGGCCACCTGTCAGGCTTCAGTTTGAAATATCATTTTCATCAGTAAATGTGGAAATTGAATGGATGCATCTTGTTGTAGATTGTCGGGTATCGATCGGCAGGTCCAACCATCTGTTGGTCTGTCTGTTACTCTTTAGTTTCAACTATCATTTTCATAGCTAAAACATTTAAAGTGAATGGACGCATCTTACAGGGTGACAGCTCCAAAAATGGCACCAATGGAATCTTAGTAAAATCCACAATGCTTTCTGCAATCTAACCATATTTGGTACAATTAAACTTCAGTCTATGCCTGGCTTGTCCACCAAGGTTCAGTCATGAATGTCCAACAGTCTTTATTTTATCACCATTCAATGATATGGGTGGCACTTTAGTGATCGTCTCATGAGTAGAAGGTGTGATCCTGAATGAATTTCACACTCACCAAATTTTATTCAGAGAAAGAAAAATACAAACTAATGTCTTGATAGGCATGTCCACTTCTTCACTTTCCTAATACAAGATAACCCCCCCCCCCCCAAATGTCACCCATGGAATCGTCATAGTATTGCAGGTTTTTATCCCCGACACCACCGAGAGCAACAAGCCTCAGCGGTTGCATGTGAAGTCAGGGAATTTTGGCCCAGAATACACAAAGGAAATGTGCAGAAGCAACGTTGCTACTTTCACGCCATTTATTTGCAGTTCTGTGCTGGACATGTCTTTGCTTGCCACACACAGAAGCAGAGACAACCAGAGAACAATGGATCCTGATACCGACACCTTCCAGATGTCTTTGTTTGCCACACACAGAAGCAGAGACAACCAGAGAACAATGGATCCTGATACCGACACCTTCCAGATGTCTTTGTTTGCCACACACAGAAGCAGAGACAACCAGAGAACAATGGATCCTGATACCGACACCTTCCAGATGTCTTTGTTTGCCACACACAGAAGCAGAGACAACCAGAGAACAATGGATCCTGATACCGACACCTTCCAGATGTCTTTGTTTGCCACATACAGAAGCAGAGACAACCAGAGAACAATGGATTCTGATACCGACACCTTCTAGATTTTCACTAGAGCATTGTTAGCCGGATTGCAGCACTAATACCGCTTATTGCCAAACCTGTCTGCCATTAGTGGCCCTTCCAGTAACTGGAGTTCCAGACAACATAGCTCTGACATTACCAAGTTATCATTGCCTCTCGCATGGTGAAGAAGGGTTCATTCGATGGATAGATATTATTTAACCTTTTGCTAGGATGTTAGACACAAGGTCAAGTGTTATTTTGAGAAGCCAGCGCACTAGAATAAGCGTACTCTGACCTACAAAAAATGCTTGAATAGCCCCGTCGCAATTCCCCGGTAGGGGTGCCTCAGGTGATTAACAATAAACTAACCCTTTCTCAGAGAGAAGGTAAAGCCTGGGAGAGTGGACAGCAATAAAGTCACTATCGGACTGATTAGTATCATAATTCTATGATACAACACGGATAGATTGTCAGTTGAATGATGAAGAATATTATGAGAGGATTGAAAATGATGAATGGAATTTAAAAAATTTGATTGTTTTTTTAACATTGGATTTGAAGACGACCATGTTGTAGTGAGTAAGGAAACTGTCTCATGGTAATCTGTTCTACAGATACAAAGTTTTGTTATATTTATTTTAACTTAATTTTGAATACATATTCTCATAGCTAAGAGTTCTTTCTGGTCATATTCTTTTTCTTCATCTTCTTTTTATTATTATTATCATTATTATTGTTATTGTTATTATTATTATTATTATTATTATTATTATTATTATTATTATTATTATTATTATTATTATTGTCATTATCATTCTATAGTAGTCTCAACTTTTGTATGTTTTTAGTTTGATTTTTTTTTCGACGATCAGATCAATTCCGTTGACTTTAAACATTCAGGTTGTACCTTAACGCTTTCGCTGTTCCTAATAGGCAAGCCTTTTGCAGAATTGGGGAAAAAATTGTCTCGTCAATCTGTTTAAGCTATTTATGGTGACTTTTCATTACTATCCCAAGCATTCCAATTACAATGGGAATCACCTTGACTTCTTTACATTTCCATAGGTCTCGCATTATCCAGACTATCTAATATATCATGCATTGTCTGCCAAGCGACAGCCCTTGTGCATCTCCGCAGTGTTGTATTTTTTTGCTTGTTTTTCAAGTACTTCCACAGAATGTGCTGCGACGAACTTAATTTACGAAAATACCCCCAACTCACTCAACTAGCAGCAAAATCCCACCACTTCACTGTAGAGGTTCCGAGATGCCGGAAGATTTTCTACTCTGATAGCTTCTCTTCTCAGACAACTTGCCTTTGGAATTCCCTTCCTGTCCCCTGTTTCCCCGACCGTACTAACATGCAGAAATTTAAATGCAATGTGAAAAAACTCTTGCTATCAAACTCCCCATCTATAAATCTGGCTCTATCACAGTAGTCCATTACTCTCCAGTGGCAATATGCCTTGTGTGAGGCTACAGAAATAATTATAAAAGAAAAGCAGCAAATAAATAAAAATAATCCAAAACTAATAAAATAATTAGTCCCGCATCAATTGTTATCATCAAATAATAATAACGTTAGCCATTTTTTAAAAGCCATTTCCTTAATCTGATAAGAAACCCAAGCTTTATCCTGTATTGGGGTTGAGAAGAAAAAGGGGGGAGGAGGAGAAGGAGGAGGAGGAGGAGGAGGAGAGTAGGCGTCTTTGTGAGAAAGTCATCTTCAGCTGTCATATACAAGGAAGTGCCAACATTATAAAACCCCTTATAGTATTTTTCTACTTCAGCCTTTCAATTAAAAAAAAAAAAGCGAATAAAGCATGCCTGCATGCTACCTTCCCCGTTAAAATCTTCAATCTAACAATGTTTTAATCAAAACTTATCTTATCATATCTACGTGTATAGGCGTTGCCGGAGGGTAAATATCCCCCTCTGTGATAAAGTGCCTCAAATTCTTCATCTAGAGGGAATAAGTGGTAACCATCCATTGCATCCAAGGCAGTCTTCTTTGTGTTGGGTGGTACCTGTAATTTTGTGATCAAAAGATGAGTAAATCCTTGCTCAGAACAAAATGGTGTGGGTTTTTTTTTTCTTTTAATGTTGTTCAATCCAGGATCCAGTCATCATCATCATATTTGGTGTAACGTCCGTTTTACATGCTGGCATATTTTCGATGGCTTTAAGAAATCAACTTCCAAACTAACCTATATCTGGACAGGTCTTTACCTATCCCTCTTTCTCTCAAGTCCATTTTTAATCACTTCCTTCCATGTTTTCCTTGTCTTACCCTGTGAACTGGACCTGCTACCTTAACTGTTCTACATCTACTCTCAGCAACTTTTGCAACGTGGCCATACCATGGAGGTCTTTTATTCTGCACACATCTCTCTGCACTGATCACATTTAATCTTCCTCTGAGGTCATCAAAACTTAGCTTGTTTCTAAGACTCACGTTGCATATCCATCATATCATTTCTCTCCATGCAACACATGTCCTCAACCTTCACTGGCCAATACCCATGGTTATGACTATGCATCATTTTCTTTCGTTTAATATTTAAAAGAGAAGAAACAATTTGCTCGTTTTATATTAAAACTTTTACTTATTCTATTTTATTAATGTTGGAAATGGATTGTGCATTTCTTTGTCTTTTTCTTTCACGTCATGTGTTTACCGAATGATGCCCAGTCAGAGTGCATATAAGGCTAGAGTTTTCTTCAATCAAACAGTTGAGGCAAAAATCCAGGACAGTGCTAACATTCATATTACACTCCGTTTCGTTCGCCCCCTCCTTATTTGCTAAATACAATACTCAACTCAAGCACACACTGTCATACGTACATTTACAAACAGCGACACACACACAATGCTTAATTCTCCTTCACTGTCGTCTGCTGATACACACTAATTGAAAACGAATGTACAAACACATAACGCTCATAACATTTCTCACTGAACCTTTTTCAATGAAAACTATGCGCGTCAAATGAACATTACTTTTATTAATAACTTTCAATCAAATATAATTGTTGAAATTGAGTGGGGAAGTTTTGATTAAGATTTTTCAGACCTGTGGATAATTCACAGCCCTTAAATTATCTACTCAGGCTTCCTTATTATATCAGCTAATGAACCCCTTTTTACTGCAAGGACTATCAACCTATGAACGAACATTTTATGTTTTCCCATCTATGTAAACCTCCATTTTTAAATACATATAAAATATCGCTTTTGTGAATTTGTGGTTTTCAATATAACTTAATCTGTGTTGTTTTCTATATAACCTTGTCCCGTTCACTAAACTTCTCCAGAGCAACTCCCCTTCCATGATAATTTTCTTGAATGACTTCAGCAACCTTAGAAGAAGTGTATTTTTTCCTGTTTTAAGGTAAAGTGTTTTCTTTAGAAATTTATTAATTAATCATAGAATGAATCAATTTTCTTAAAATAAAATTTCTGTTTAGAAATTTTGAAGATGAGGATTTATAATTATCAATTTGTATATGGACCTATGGTGCAACGGATAAAGGCATTGATTAACAATCAGTTCTAAGTGATAGTCTTCTGTAGGTTGAAGTTTCAATCCTTACTAATCGTAATAACTAAGAATAGCATAATAATTAATTAACATTTCTATCCGATCATGACTGATGGAACGAGAACAATCTACCCCCGTGGATTAAATAAAAGATTCAGTTCGAAATTCCGTATAGATTTCCACGTTCGCCATAAAGATTTCCAAGTTCGAATATTAGGTTCTCACATTCGAAAAGATGCACTCTAAGAAGGTCGGAGGTTATATCGGCCGAAACGTTGTGAAAATATCAACCAAGATGAGAACAGTAGTCCGAATAATCCAACAAATACAAACCATCAATCTTCATGTAAAAAATTCTGAAATATAGAAAATAATCTATTTAGTCCCCATGTTCGAAAAGATGCACCTGAAGAAGGTTGGCGGTTGCTGAAACGTTGTGAAAATAGCAACGAAGATGAGAATAGTAGTCCGAATGATACAAATAATGCTTCAATTTCTATGTTGATTACTTTGCCTATTTTTCTTTTAAGCACAGTGTGATACAAGATAGGAAGCATGAATTAATGCTGTTAAACAATTACGCTTTTGTTATATTACACCATAGCATGTGTATATAAACCGTTATACACCCGTGTCGTCGTTGTGAACCCAGGTTCTTGATAAAATGCATGCGGATCGATCTTCTCATAATTGTTACTGCCGTTGACACGGTGAAACTTAGGTTGCCTTTCAGCTGTTGACAACAAATACATAGACGACAATATTCTGCCTCACTTTGTCTACTGACTGAATGTTGAAATTCTTATCCTTGAATGCTTAGACATCGGCTCCAAAAGAGTGATTTTAACTTTGGCCGCAAAAAGTGATTTTGATCATGTGGAAGTATTTTGGAGTACATCACATGACAATTACTTTTCTTTTCGTAAATTCTTATATTGAACTTGACTTTTTCTCTATCATAATATATTTTACAAAAATAACTTTTAGTCTTCTTCAGAACAACTCCCCTTCCATGATAATTTTCTTGAATGGCTTCAGCAACCTTAGAAGAAATGTATTTTTCCTGTTTTAAGGTAAAGTACTTTCAGTAGAAATTTAATGAGAGCCGGTTTGTATGAAAAATGTCATTTTTTTTTTTAGATCCCATTTTTGGGTGTGGCTTGTGTTTTTCTCACATGCTGTTGGTCAATTAATAGAATTCAAATACATGTCAATCCTATAGATCTAAGCAACTTGTATTTTTCTTTCAGTAAATTGTTATGTCTCTGTGTAAAAATGGCATCGATGAAATGTTGAGCCATAAGTACGTCGTCAGAAATACTTTTGAGTATGAGTCATCCAAACACCTGAAGATCGTTTACATCGTGACTTCTTCATCTCTCTTGTTGACTAGAGTTAGTCTTTGATTCATAATCGCTTTTCTCATTTATGCATTTATTCAAAATTGTTGTAATAGAATATACTTCAATCCCTCTTTACTATGTAGACTGACTAATACAAAGAAGTATTAGGTCGTTTCGAAAGTTATGAACGGATTAGCTCCTATTGTGCATAAATTTCCGAAAGACCCAATAGTAGCTAAGTCCGTTCATAACTTTCTGAACGACCCAATAGTAGCTACGTCCGTTCATAACTTTCTGAACGACCCAATAGTAGCTAAGTCCGTTCATAACTTTCTGAACGACCCAATAATAGCTAAGTCCGTTCATAACTTTCTGAACGACCCAATAGTAGCTAAGTCCGTTCATAACTTTCTGAACGACCCAATAATAGCTAAGTCCGTTCATAACTTTCTGAACGACCCAATAGTAGCTAAGTCCGTTCATAACTTTCTGAACGACCCAATAATAGCTAAGTCCGTTCATAACTTTCCGAAAAACCCAATAGTAGCTAAGTCCGTTCATAACTTCCAAAAAACCCAAGAGTAGCTAAGTCCGTTCATAACTTCCCAAAAAACCCAAGAGTAGCTAAGTCCGTTCATAACTTTCCGAACAACCCAATAGTAGCTAAGTCCGTTCATAATTTTCCGAAAAAACAATAGTAGCTAAGTCCATTCATAACTTCCCGAACAACCCAATAGTAGCTAAGTCCATGTATAACTTTCTGAACGACCTCATATATATAGTGAACACCGCATTCACTAGTATAGAATGAAATTAACACTTACCAGCATAAAGGGCTCCAAATACTTAATAGGAAACGTCTTACTTGAATGAAGCAATATTTATAATAAGATTATCCAACCATGGATTAGCAACCAATCATAACCCAGAGAATAGACTTGCTCATCTAAGCATAATGGAACGTCCCGGCCTTCTTATATACCAACTTTCTCGGCTTCAGTTTCAGTTTTCTAGTGGCGTTCAACTGATCAGACAGCTGAGCACTGACTACTAAATTCAATAATCGGTATTTTACTTCAGGGGTTATAAATCTCTTACTGTCTATCCATTTCCTTGTATTTCTATTGAAATAAAACGTTCTTTCTTCATTTGGTAAAATAGAAATTTCCCATTATGTCATGACGGCCGAATCTGAAATCGGAAATTTCGACTAGTGCTAATGCCAAAAGAAATCCCCCATTATATTTTTGCCCGTTTTATTTTGTTTTTAATAATAATTTGTTTTCAACGATTTGTTTCATTATTAACAAATAATAAAATCCAACTGTTTTTTATAATTGGAATTTTTTTTTTATTTGTAAAATATTTTTTATTAAGTTTAATTATTAATTATCAACAAAATATAATTATATTACAAAGTAACAAATAATTATAAACAAATAATTTTATTTTTTATTTGTAAAATATTTATTAAATAGTTTAATAATTAATATTCAACAAAATATAATTATATTACAAAGTAACAAACAATTATTAACAAATAATAAAATCAAACTGTTTTTTATAATTAGAAATTTTAATTTTTTATTCGTAAAATATATTTTAAATAGTTTAATTATTAATTATCAACAAAATATAATTATATTACAAAGTAACAAACGATTATTAACAAATAATAAAATCCAACTGTTTTTTATAATTGGAATTTTATTTTTTATTTGTAAAATATTTTTTAAATAGTTTAATTATTAATTATCAACAAAATATAATTATATTACAAAGTAACAAACAATTATTAACAAATAATAAAATCAAACTGTTTTTTATAATTGGAATTGTTGTTTTTTCATTTGTAAAATATTTTTTAAATAGTTTAATTATTAATTACCAACAAAATATAATTATATTACAAAGTAACAAACAATTATTCACAAATAATAAAATCAAACTGTTTTTTATAATTGGAATTGTTGCTTTTTTCATTTGTAAAATATTTTTTAAATAGTTTAATTATTAATTACCAACAAAATATAATTATATTACAAAGTAACAAACAATTATTAACAAATAATAAAATAAAACTGTTTTTTATAATTGTAATTTTAATTTTTATTTGTAAAATATTTATTAAATAGTTTAATTATTAATTATCAACAAAATATAATTATATTACAAAGTAGTAACAAACAATTATTAACAAATAATAAAATCAAACTGTTTTTTATAATTGGAATTGTTGTTTTTTTCATTTGTAAAATATTTTTTAAATAGTTTAATTATTAATTATCAACAAAATATAATTATATTACAAAGTAACAAACAATTATTAACAAATAATAAAATCAAACTGTTTTTTATAATTGGAATTGTTGTTTTTTCATTTGTAAAATATTTTTTAAATAGTTTAATTATTAATTACCAACAAAATATAATTATATTACAAAGTAACAAACAATTATTCACAAATAATAAAATCAAACTGTTTTTTATAATTGGAATTGTTGCTTTTTTCATTTGTAAAATATTTTTTAAATAGTTTAATTATTAATTACCAACAAAATATAATTATATTACAAAGTAACAAACAATTATTAACAAATAATAAAATCAAAATGTTTTTTATCATTGGAATTTTTAGTTTTTATTTGTAAAATATTTTTTAAATAGTTTAATTATTATTATTAACAAATTGTTGAAAACAAATTATTATTTGCAAAAAAAAAATATAATGGGGGATTTTCTTTTACATTAACATTGGTGGAAATTAATTTCCGATTTCAGATTTAGCCACTATGACACAGTTGGAAATTTCTATCTAACCCTTCATTCTATTATCGTGTTGCTTGTTCCTTTGACCATTGTAACTCTTTTATTAATTCATTATTTCCAAACGTAGAGCTACATCAGATTCTTTTTTTTCATTCTATTATAATGTTGGTTATTCCTTCCACTCGAGGTACCAACCTTTTCTATTGTAACCATTTTCACAGATACAACAAAAATTCAGCCTCACTTTTGAATGCAGTAAAGAGTGAGAATTTGAAGGTGAAATGCAAATGATTTCACAGAAAAATATGTGACGAATCACCTCCGCCCGACATCATGAGATTTGCCTCAATTCTCCAACGAAAATTGGAAAGCAGGAACATAAAAAATCGATCTAAGAACTGGCCATGATTTTCGGAATTAAATTTTTCGGGATCACTTAGTAGACATTGATCAGCAGTTGTAAATTGCATTACAAGTTTGTTTGTGTTGACCTTGTTATTCTATTCTTGAGAAATATCGGGAACATATTTCTTTTTTTAACTAATGAGTTACCACTTATCAAGGCTAAAAACCGTTAAAAAATAAAGGTTAATGAGAGGTTAGATTTTATGATGATGAATATTATGAGAGGATTGAAAACAATAAAATTTGATGACTTAGGATGGTTTATGAGAAGTGTTTATTGACATTGGATTTGAATATGAGAATGTTGTACCATAAGACCCACTTCGCTAAAATTGTGCAGGCATGTCTTGCCATTGAAGAATTTATATATGGAAAATTAAACTTTTTTTTAGTTATGGTAGACCTTATTGACCTTGTAAGGCTAGCAAGCTCTCCTGAAGATTATCCCAGTCTAATAATACTAAACCAACAGTGAAAATGTACAAATGCTCTCAAAGACTTATTCTAGTCTCTTTCACTCGTTCTTTTTCGACATTTTTCTTTTCATTCCTTCTGTTGGTTTCTTCGACACTCAATTTTATTTCATTTTTTCTATCGAATCTACAGTGCTTATTTTAGCCTCAATTATTTCAGATGTGATTCACATGTTTAATGATTCAAATGCTATTTCAAACCGTGACAGACCAAAATTTGATTACTTATGAGAACGATTTATGACAAGTATTTGTGGACATTGGATTTGAAGACGACCATTTTGTAGGTTGCAGGGAAGCAGTCCCGCAGCAATGTGTTCTACAAATGAGAAGTTCTTGGAAAGAAATTCCGTTCATACGAATTCCAAGGCTGAACTCATATGCATGAGCAGATGTGACTATCAAATCCACCAATAAATATATTTTCATAATCCAGAGGTTGCCAGTTCAATCCTGCTGTTGAGCAGTTAAACAATAACAGTGCTTAAAACTAATGAAAAAAATCTGCGATCTGCAATGAGAGATGAGAGGTTACTAATGATTTCTATTTCTAACGGTCAAAGGTGTTAATCAACAATCAGTTGTAAGAGACAGTCTTCCAGAGGTTGAAGCTTCAATCCTTACTATATCATCATCTAGTCGTGGTAGTGGCATGGATCCTTCTGACTTTCTCACATAATCTTGCTCTATCCTGCATCAGATCTGGTAGGACTTCATAGGTGCATTGTAAGTCTTCTGCTAGTTGTTTGATGTAGGTTCTGTACGATCTTCCTACTGAGCCACATCCCTGTTTTAGCATCCACAACAAACATTGTTGATGATTTCATCCTGAGCCCTCCAGCAATGTCCAGCGAATCTGGTTCTTCTCTATTTGATCGAGGCTGAGATCTGAGATCTGAGGAAGGTGTCCGTAGAGTTTCTCTCCCGTGGGCTGCTGTCTCCAGGAGATGTTAAGAGCAACTCTTAGCATTCTGGTGTACACACCATCATTTTTCTTCTCCACCGTCAATCTTTTGCTGAAAGTCCAGGTGCTACTTCCATATACAAGAAGGTGTGGAGATGAGAACTTCCATCCACCGGCTCCCCAGGTTGCAGATAAGGAAACAACCTCTGGATATAGACATCAGCTGCAAATACACAAAATAAGCAGTGCCGAACAAAATCATGGGCTGCCCTCTGGCAAGAGATAGAACTCGAAAGCCACCCTACCAGGGTTACAATGAAGTGAAGCGAAGTAGCTTCGTGGATGTGTGCTCCCAGCAGATGAACTTTTCCCCGGCAGGAAACAAAATGGGAAAGCACATCAAATCCAATTTTGGATGTTGTCTTTCATTAAATTTACTTCAGATTTATTCATCTTAAAAATTGCAATGCCGTTTACATTTGGTAAAGATGGATACAAACTGATGTTCATAGAATGTTTCAGCTGATTTTCTGGTAAAATGTGTCAAAAAATGAATATTTTGTGCAGTTATGCCCAGTGCACAAGACAATGTCATTGAGATCATGAGTTTCATCAATTTCAATGTCGTTGTAAACTTCATTGTTCTCTTTAATTTGTATTCAAAATATTTTTTATATTGACTAATCATTTCTAAATTATTTTGTTTTTATTTGCCAATGAGTCAACAACAGTTTAACAAATATATATATATACATTTAATGGTAATGTTTTATTATTTTTAAATCAATAGTGGAGCACTCTAATTCAACAAAGAATTACTGCATTGTCTATAGGGGTGGCATCCTTAGACAAAATACAGCTACAGGTGATAATAATTAAGAATAACATAAATTAACACTTCTACTTTATCATGAGTGAAGGGTGAAGGAATGAGAACAATCTACCCCCATGGATTAAATAAAGGGTTCAGTTAAAAATTCTGTACAGGTTCCTGAGTTTGACATAAAGTTTCAAAAAGATGCACCGGAGGTATCATCAGTTGAAACGTTGTGAATATAACAACCGAATTGAGAATGTTAGTCCGAATAATCCAAATTATGAATCCTTATCTAAAAAATTCTGGAACCTAATAGCTGCTAAATTTATAGGAGAGAGTTCTCAATATAGATAATAGAACTAGTGTTGATCTAAGTTTTGAGACATGGGATCAACAGCGTATGGTGACTGTCACTTTCTTGGCCTGAGCTCTTCAGACCACGTGGTTTGGTCTAGCGTGATTGCTAACCCTTTATATACTTCAGGATTGGTCATTATTGGATGGGACATCCGGTTTTAACCGGTTCATTGCTTTGTTTACGTTCATTTAGTTTATTTTGGATGAATATTTTTACAACAATATTTTTTTAATCTTGGTGGGATTTGTTAAGTTATTTGCTTATTTTATAAATTTGTTTATTTTTTCTTTGTTTATTTTATTTTGTTGTTGTTTATTTATTTATTTGTTATTTTATTGATTATGATTTACTATTCTTGTACATATACATCTTCTTTAACATATAGATTTATCCGATCGGATTTTTAAAGTCAGACCCAAATAGCAACTGCCTGACATATTGATATTTGATTCGGACTAACCTATCTTTTATTGTTCCTTCCACTATAATATTGGCACGAATATATTTTATTTTGCCTCAGTTTTTTTTCTGAAAATACTCATCCTGTTACATAACCACTCAAAGAGGTCGCAGTAAAAAGGGGGGAACTTAATTATTACCAAAGCCACCAATCCTTTCCGACTGAGGCAGTTCTCCGAAACTACTCGAACAGTTCGAATTATATCCTCTCCAAGCCGAAAACTATACGAAAAGTCTATGAGAAGATTAGAAGCGTCTCGATCTTTTTTTAATATTCATTTTTTTATACATTAATGGCACTTTTAAGTCTTTAAACTGTCGGTCCATTTTCAAACATAGCATTTCCAATATAACAATTTAAATATAGTCTTTAAGGTCTCTTTTGATAATGAACTAAGAAAATTACCTTACAGGTTCGTTCGTTGCTGGTCGTGAGTTCGTTGGCACCTCATCTCCGCTGCTGGCTCGTGATCGTCGTGGAGTATCTGTTTTGTGGGCAAATTCTATTTTCAAGCAGAAGACAAAACGCTCAGAGACGAGATTTGAGAGAGATTTTCCACTGGTTTATTTCACACTTCCTTGTAGGGGGGGGGGGACTTCCCATTCGCTCCGCGATCCACATTCATTCATTCCACTTGTGGGATGTCGGATACAATCGACTATATTCTTCTAACATCTTAGCCTATATTTCGTGATTTCACCCGACTCTGTACTTTGCAGAGCTCAGTATATGCACGTCTGTCCATAACCGCTTCCATCGTGAACTGATCTAAAAACTAATTTCTCACACAAAAAGATCTGTGACTTCAGAGCCCCCCCCCCCCCCCCGGCCCCTCACACGAATCTCACACCAGACTCAAATCGCCTTTGTCTCTGACCTTTGATCTGAGCATTTCCTGTCGGTCAAAACATACCTCAAATTTGTTTTAGCTTATAAAATGACTCACCATGAATCATGGTTGTTTGTTCCAAAAATCACAGATGCCCTTAAATTGTACTTAATTCCATTTCTTTCACACAATTCATAATTCATACTAGCCAATCTACCCGTTTAAAATACAGGGCCTGTCATAATCCAACAATCCCAACTAAGAAAACTGTTAGAGTGGAGACATTTTCCCTTACTCACCAAAACAAATTAAAGAGGAGTTATCGTGTACAGTTATACTGAGTTCTCTCCTGTGAGTTCTTCAAAATTTATTGAATTATGTGACATCACGTGTGTTTGTGTACGTGTGTGTTTCTTGCCTTCACATTAATTACACTTCAATTTCAGGTAATTTATTTTTTGTCGAATTTCCTTTTTTCTTGCAACATTTACTATTAATCGATTTGTGTCAAGCATTAAAAGGAATTTTTTTAAAAGTCCTATTTCACAAAATAATTTGATTACGAAAGTAAAGTCACTAAAATTAATTTCCATTTCTTCATAAACAAGTCAGTCATTTTTTTTTTACTCCCGGGCCACGACAAGTAGGTACAGCTAGTATATATATAAAATCTTTGAAGCCCTACACATAAAAAAATGACAACCCACAATTAATAAAATAGCATTTACCACCGGTACTAACGCCTTATTAGTCTTCAACAATTAATAATAATAATAATAATAATAATAATAATAATAATAATAATAATAATAATAATAATAATAATAATAATAATGATGTAAAAAAAAAATTTTTTTAATAAAATAAAATAAATAAAAAATTAAAATAAATAAATTAATAAGTAAGTAAATAAAAGAATAAAGATATATATATATATATATATATATATATATATATATATATATATATATATACACCTATGTAAATTAATAGATATAAAACCATAAATACGGCTCTTTACTAATAATAAGACACAGCCTCCTGAAGATGGTCGAGAGACCGAAAGCGCTCGAGAAATTGCCCAAGATACAACGTTAGGTGCCATAATCCACCAATTGACACCGGAAAACCGACGAATTGCTCACCACATCGAGAAGTTAACCAGAAAGATAGCAAAGAAAGAAAACTCTGTGGTCTTCAATGACACATGTATAATATATATATATATATATATATATATATATATATATATATATATATATATATATATATATATATATACATATATTACTTTTTTAAATTCACTTTACTACAGCTTAAAATTTAGTTGAATTGCCACATTCTTATTCGCTCCCGATTTGAACAATCACTACCACTTTCTGAGTAAGAAAGTGGAAGTAGAATAATGACTTTTGACACGTCTGGTTTCTGATTTTATCTATTTTTTACAAATTCCTTCAGGACGTATACTCCTATATTTTTTGGTGATTCATTTCACTGCCAACAAACTATCACTTGGACTTGAATACCTAAATATCCCAGAATGGAACTTTTGCACAAATTTGGATGTCTGGATTATCTTCAACGCATCACCCTACACTTGCTTCATACTTTGAATCCTCATATTTTATTAAACTGAACTTTTTTATCATTCCTCAATGCTGATGATTTTCTTTGCATATTTAAACTTTTTAAATTTTTCATATTTTTTATATTTTTATATTTTCAAATGTTTGCATTACAGTAAATTTTACTTACTTATCCGTTTGATTTTCCCCGATGATAAGAGCATATCTTTGAAAATCCATGGATTAAGGAAAGAAAAAAGTTTTTCATATTACTCTTGAACAATTGATGATTCAATAAATATCGCATGTTATCCAATTTTTATTCTCATCACTGATCTACTCACTCTATTCTGAATATTCAAGATAGGATATAATTTAAAGATATAATCTTTATCTTTATGTTCATATTTTACACATATATATATATTTACATATATATTTTAGCCTGGCGATTCCCTACGGGGATGAAAAGCGGAAGCCTCTGTGTAGTTTAATTGCCATAAATATATTTTCATAATTTACTAACTAGCTCTACTCACGTATTGAGCACTGTTGAAGTAAATGCTGAAAATTGATACATAAAAGATTATATCTCCTTATAACATTTTATAATATATACACACACACGCACATATATATATATATATTTATATATATATATATATATATTATATATATATATTTTAATTATGACAATATATGTATTAGCAGATACTATCAGTGCCTTTTAATTAGCAGTCTCTTTAAAAGATTCATCTCGATGATTGCCAATAAGTAACAACAGAGCATATAGAAGTCACATTCATTTTATATTCCAATAACCATGTTTTTTTTTAATTTTTAATTTTAATTTTTATTTTTTCACATTTCCAAAAAACATAACATTTCTTTGAGATGTATTTTTACGGTCCGTTTCATTTGCCGTGAGCCAAAAAACATTTTTATGTCAATATCGTCTCTGCAACACTACAAAATCATTAGAAATATCCAAAAAGAACAAAAAGTTCTTGGATTGAAATGTTTTGAAAAAAACCTACACTATACAGTGGGTCATTTTTTGGCGAAAACAAATTAAAAAAAAACAAAGAAAAGAGCAAACTCACATGTGGGGAAAACCTCACTAGTACGCCACTATGAATTTTTTCACTTCAGAGCTAGAACATCTAAAAGTTGTGCGGACATTTATAAATTTTAATTCAGTAATATTCCTTAAAATAATTTATGAATTCTATCATTTATTTATAAAAATTCGAATTCACTTTAGGGTAATTTTTTACTTGCCTAAAGTTACATCAATTTGCTTGCAAATGTCTATTTAAGTCATTTGAATACGAAACTAAGTACAGAGCTGATCTCTTTTAACTTCAACAGTTGGGAGCTAGCTATATATATTCAGCCATCCATTCAAGTATTACTTGTTATACTCCGGTGTTTTGATGGAAAATATTTAGTATTTATTTATAAACCGTTAAAATTAACACTAAGATAAGATTAATTGCCCAGATTACTTCATTAAAGTTGTAAGTTTCCATTTAATGCGAAAATAAGATGAGAATTAGTCCCTTTCAAACGAAAACAGTTTATAGTTACCCAGATATGATCAATATTCGAAAAGGAGCTATTATATATTTATTATTTTCTATTAAAAGGTGCTAATTACCTCATTATAAAGTATTATAAGGATTTAAAAGTACTTTTAAGGAAATTTATATTAACCACAGCATCAATACCCATATTCCCTCCCTACATTAATTACATGCCTATATTTATATTGGAGTTGGTGCATTTTTTCCCTCTATATTTAGCATTTATTTGGCATTATATTTTGCATAAAATTTTTTGAAAATGTAAAAAAAATAAAAATTTTAATTTAAAATTTAAAAAAAAAACTAAATATATAAATAATTTTCTTTTTAAATTAAAAATATTTTTTTTAAATAAAAAAAAACCCATGGTTATTGGAATATGAAATGAACCTGACATATATATATATATATATATATATATAGTAAGCAATGAAAATATATATGGCAATCAAGCTACACAGAGGCTCCCGTGTTTCATCCCCGGGGGGAATCGTCAGGCATTTAACACGGGAGCCTCTGTGTAGCTTGATTGCCATATATATTTTCATTGCTTACTACCTAGCTCTACTTACGTATCGAGCACTGTTGAAGTAAATACTGAAAACTGACACATAAAAAATTATATCTCCTTATAATATTTTATGTGGATACATGAAGTACTAATATATATATATATATATATATATATATATATATATATATATGTAAAGGAGTAAGGCTACCAACATTTGTAGAATGTTTTTTTCAACATTTATTTATTATTTTGTTGTTTTACCATTTTATAATTTTATATAACGCGTTTCAAGCGGTGGTCCGCTTTCATCAGATATGAAAATCCATTTTTGAAAATGGATTTCCATATCTGATGAAAGCGGACCACCGCTTGAAACGCGTTATATAAAATTATAAAATGGTAAAACAACAAAATAATAAATAAATGTTGAAAAAAACATTCTACAAATGTTGGTAGCCTTACTCCTTTACATATATACTTTTCTCTCGTTGGAACTGCACTAATACTGCACTACCCTCTTTTATATATATATATATATATATATATATATATATATATATAGTCTAAAGAAGCTTTGAGTTACTTTAAACAAAAAGAAAAAGAAAAAAAAAAGGAAAATCCAGTTTAAATTCACAGAGAAACTAATTAAATCCAAAATATTGCAGAATTAACATTCGTTGGAAAATTAATAAATAAAAAAATATAATAGTAAGTAAATAGAATAAAAAGGGGGATTAAGTATCTAACAGTGAAACAAAAACAGGAGACCTTAACGTAAGCGTCTAATATTAACACGGGGATCATCAGCTGTTTACCATGTAACTGTTTCGGAGATTTAAAAACAGGACAGTTATAATAGTCATGGCTCTCCAATGGTACTGATCAAACTACCATTTCCCCAATAGTGAAGTGTCGAAATAATTCAGCTTAAAATTTCACTAATATATACATAAATAAATAATAATAATAATAATAATAATAATAATAATAATAATAAAATAATAATATATTACCCTATATATATATATATATATATATATATATATATATATATATATATATATATATATATTATCAGCCATTTGATCTCTTAAAAACATCTCAAGAAGAATATGAGTTTATTAGTGATAACTTGAATTTTCAATTTAATTGATGAGATAAAAAAGTTCATTTCCTATCACGCAACATTTACAAACTGAAAATACCAGGATGAGACGAAATTATTCTATCTCGCTCTTTCGTTCACTCTCTCTCTCTCTCTATCTCTCTCTCTCTCTCTCTCTCTCTCTCATTATCACTCTTCCTCTCCTTCTCTCTCGCTCTTACATTATCACTTTTTCTCTCTTTCATCATCACTCTCTCTCTCTCTCTCTTTCTCTCTTTCATTATATTTTGATCCCTTTATCTTTTTCTTTCCCTCTTACATTATCACTTTCGACCCCCTCTCTTTTTCTCTCTCTCTTTCAATATCTCTATCTTTCATTATCACTTTCTCTCTCTCCATCTTTTATTAGATCTCTCTATTTCTTTCTCTCTTTCCTTATCTCTCTCTCTTTCATTATCACTCTCTCTCTCTCTTTCATTCTCTCTCTCTCTATCTCTATCTATCTATCTTTCATTCTCTCTCTCTCTCTCTCTTTCATTATCTCTTCCTTCCTATCTCTATTTCATTATCACTCGCTCTTTTCCCCTTCTCCCCTTCTCTCTCTATCTGGTCAGATTTACTAAAAGACCTCAAATGTCAAAAGAGTAGGTGATAAAAGCTATACTTTTTTAAAAACATTGTTCACCCCCCTTCCCTTCTCATTATTGCTACATGTTTCATGTGTCTAAATTTATTTTTGTAGACAACACTTGACTGTTACAAAAATAATTTGTCAATATTTACATTATAGAAACACACACAGAAAAGCACACAAACAAACAGAAGGAAGCACACACATGCAAAAACATGAAAACATCACCCACCCATAAGCACAATCACACACAGACATGTACAACCATACATCCGAATGTACACACACAAAGAAACATACGCACAAACACACTAACATACATGCAAACACATATATACATACCAACATACGCATAGACATACACCCACATGAACACCACATCCCATACATCTATTATTATACTAATACTAATCAACGTTTGTTTCCATGAGGCTTTTTTCTATATATTTTAATCACAGAAAATACATGATTAAATATTCCTCAGTTTTGGGATTGAGTTATTTTTTTTTAAAACTTCCATTCTAATTGTTTTAATTAGCCGTAATTTACAATAAATTCATCAAGTATCCCGTCTCTTACTAAGCTTGTATCCATCACTTTTATCCTCTCTCAATGTTGGTTTACTCTCTTACGTTTATTTCCCACGTCGTCTATCACTCTCGCTTCCGTCATTCTCTCTCTCTAACTCACTTTCTCTCTCTTTCTCTGTTTATTAACAGTCGAACGTAATAAATAAAGAAAGAATAAACGATTACATTCGTCCATTATAAACAAAACGGAATATCACGAAGAGTAGCGATATTATTTAACCAATAGCTGTAAAGAAAGAGAGAGACAGAGAAGGGGGAGATATAGTGCGCAGTGGGAGACTAATTTTGGATTTTGTCTTTTTATATTTAACTGGCTTTGCAAACTCACTTTTTTTTCTCATTAAAACAATTGAAACCGAGCTCAACTGGGCACATGTTTTTCTAGTTACTTATTAATATGATCAATTTCTCAGCAATCAATAATAGTTAAACACTTATACTTTCATCTAAAGCCATTCTTTCTCATCTGGGAACAAATGTTCAAATCTGCTTCGATTTTGTAGCGTTGAAATTGATTTCATGTGAAATTAACTAATTCTTTAATTCAACAAAAATTACACAAAATTACTAAAAATAAATTCAAGAAATCTTTGCTTTCGTTTTTCCAAACCTCTTTTTTTTTCTTCAATTAATAACTTTGAGTAATAAACTTTTCACGGAAACTTTAATTTCAGATAATTTGTTTTATGTCCAATTTCCTTCTTTTTTTTTTTTAGCGAAAACGCTAACATGACTTTATCTACAATATTTGTTTTGTTTTGCGTTCCCGTTGTGGCCTCTGCTATTTTTTTAGAACTGTTTTGTGGACATCCACCATTTTGTAAATTAATTTTCAACGGGCCTCCTATTGAGGCTGAAGATACCAGACAGGAGTCAGCTCCGCGTTCCAACCGCATATGGTGGTATGGACATGTTGAACGAAGCTCTGGTTGAATTAACAAATCTACACCGATCTCAACTGAAGGCAAGCAAGGAAGAGTCAGGCCGAGAAAGACTTGGAATGACAGTCAGAGATGACCTCAAGCAATTGCACATCGAAACCAATGTAAATGATAGCGTTTCATGGAGAAAGTTATTTCGTGCAGCATTGGCCAACGTGCAAACCGCATCTGATGTGGAAGAGGCACGTTAAAAATTGTTTAAAAGTAATAAAAGAAGAAGAAGGAGGAGGAGGAGGAGGAGGTTAAATTTTCTGACATCAATAAATAAATTGAGTATTTGCATGACCTGCACGGTGCTACTATGCAGGAAAAACTCGACGAGTTTGAACCCCCTAAACAGCTAATTTCAACACCGTTTTTTTTTTCTTTTTCTTCATATGTTATCAACAATAATAATCGACAAAGCCGCTGTTTACTATCCCGACCCTCTCAAAGTCTTTTTTATTTCCTTAATTAAACGATAGTCATAGTTGTCACCATAGAAAAGGGGAAGAAAGAGAAATAGTTTACAACATTTTAGGTGCAAGGAAAGTCTTCACAAAATTCTTTAGATCAGAGTGGATATAGTTTCGACTTGATTTTCACTCCAAAATTTAATCTGAAAATTTTCTACTTAAAATATGAATTTTCTCTTTTTTATTAGCAACTTAAATTTCCTTCAAAAATCAATGGTAACGTCTTTCAAATCACACAGCGGTCATTAATACCATTAGCTGACTTGACCATAATATATTATGCTCTCTCTCAGTACAAATCTTCTCACTGCTACGCGAATTACCGGGTTTGGATATGCTCTGTCTTTTCGGAGCAACGGTCAACGATACAGAACGAAGACTTAGAGGTTGATGTATCGATCCCCACCGACTACTAAGAATTTTTTTTAAAACGATGACTTAGATATACATCGAAGGAGGGGCGGGATGAAGGGAACGACCTGGGAAGACAGAGATAGTAGTTTTAATAGAAATATGTTACACTTTTGCTCCGGGTAATGGGGATGAGAGGGTGACCAGGGAGAGGGGAGAGTGGGCGGGGGGAGGGGGCGGAAATGAGAGGGACGACCAGGAAGACGGGGCGGTGATTAGGGGGCGACTGGGAAGAGGGGATGCGGGATGAGAGGGCGACCGGGAAAGAGACAGCTTTTGCCCCGGGCAAGAGAGAGATTGTTACACTTTTGCCCCGGGCAACGCTGGGTAACCCCTGCTAGTATAATATAAAACAGATGTTATAAGGTTCAATATAGATTCGTATAAGAAGAAATCTTTAGGATCAACTATATGAATCAGATCCAAATTCTTGCTTAAAAGCTAAATATTTTCTATATAGTAAATAGAACTTATTTATATATGTTGGACGATTTTTAACATATATAATACAATATATGATATCATTTAAATCAAATTTCGAATGAAAAACTTGAGATGAACAAGAAGTTTGTGCACGTTTTGGGAAGTTTAATGGTATTCATAATTGAGTAATTATTGAACTAAAAAATACGTCCAGACCTTCTTCAGAAATTAGTCTGTCTAATTTGGAGTCATTGACAAAAACATTTTACGGGTAAAAAAAAACAATATCATAATTATAAAAATATATAGTAATTATTACAAATTTTATATATATATATATTAAATTCCCGAAACAGTTTTTCATGGTAAACAACTGATGATCCCTTAAAATAGTGTTAGAAACTAACTAATATAATAACTGTAAAAAGTAAATTGACTTACATGAGTGATTTTCCACTGGAAGACTTGAGACTATAAGTTTTTTTTATTTTTATTTTATTTTTTTTTTATATAGTTTTAATGGTTGAGAAACTTCCGAGACTATATATATATATATATATATATATATATATATATATATATATATATATATATATATATACACACGTGTGTGTATGTGTGTGATAGTTTTTTTAAATCTAAAGAAACAGTTAACATTTAAGATATTTAAATATATAAAATATATGTTCATTCATTTATATCTTATGATTCTGATGATTCTGTTATTTGTTTCCCCGATATATTTCTAGTCAGAATTCTTTCGAGAAAGAAATCTGGTACTTACGGGATGGATCACGTGAAGGTTGCCAACATCTTAAGTGAAAGATGTTCTGTGGAACGAACTGGATATATGAAAATAACAATAATTGTTTAGTTTATTTGAGATTAATTACATAAATTGCTAAATCTGGAAAACATTACGTAGATAGTGTTCATGCCTGTAGTAGACATGTTAAAATTGATTCAGAAGCAGCAGTCCCCTCGCCAGTTATGCATAGCTTTACATTCTGCTACATAAAAACATAGATCGATTTAACTCTTATTTTGTTTCTGATACGGACAGGCATAAAATGAGGAAGCTTAATTTTGAGTTGAAACTTTTGATTTCCCAACAGTTAATGGTCAAAAAAGTGTTTGACCATTACATAAACGGTACAAACTTGACCGCTCTGCCTTCTCATCATTCTGACATAATTGCATCCCAATAAGCTATCATCAAAGTGGTCTTATTTAAATAGCCGAGCGGTCAGTAGTTAAGATTGGTTAGTTAGTCGTCTTGCTTTGAAAAGTTGATCTTCCGCAGGAGACTTAATTGCGGATGATCATCCTGCCGGTCAGTGAGTGCCAAGATGTGCCAATTTGACCGAGCGTAATTGTTTTTGTGGAATCCTAAACTGCTTTCTTGTGGTCTCCGTCCGCTGCCAATTGGACTTTGAATGGATAAGCGCCAACCAGCCAACACAGAACATTCCATTGATTCTACGTTGATACATATCCAAATATTTCACTCGACACAAAGAATAGTTTCTCCATGATTCGGTGTTCAGCTTGCTTCTACAGATTTTGTACATGAAACAAGTTTCTCAATACACACCACATCGACTGCAAGCAATGACCAAAACATAATTGGAATCTCTTGATCATTGCAAACCGATGGGGAGGTTCTGTCATTAGTTAAAAATCTATGTATCTATTATATAAAGGGCAGTTGTCTGTGTGTGTGTATGTGTGTGTGTGTATGTCCGGCTAAAAGTAAAAAACTACATAACAAAGACCCACAAAGTTGGTATATTCTTTATCAGCGTTGCCCAAAATGAATAATATCTAATATTTATAAAAGAAATATTCATTCTTTGACCCTAAACTGGCGCAGATTTGGTCGGGGGGGGGGGGGGGAGAGGTCAGTTACTAACTAAAGCGAAATAACTCTGTCTATGTGTATGCGTGTGTGTATGTCCAGAGAGAGGAATGGGCTGGGCGGTGAAGAAAGAGGGGGAGGGGGAAAGAGAGAAATAGAAGTTTTAATACAAATACGTTACACTTTTGCACCGGGCAACGCCGGGTACCCCTGCTAGTATATATATATATATATATATATATATATATATATATATATATATATATATATCTTCTTCTCTTATATAAAGGGCAGTTGTCTGTATGTATGTATGTCTGTATGTGAAGCTTCTCCTCAAAAACTAAGCGGCGACATGTCAAAAAGTGTATATCTTCAGCACCGTACATATCCTGGTATCATAATATCTCAAAATCGCAAATAACGATTCACTCACTGACAGTCAACCGGACCACTTTCCGACAAAAGGTAGCAGTTTTTTCGTATTTTACACGACTTTTTCAACATATTATGTACTAAATTCGAAATAATCTAATGTATTTATGTACTAATCCGATAAAAATGCAGTCATTGTAAACATCCCATAATCCCTTGCCGGATGTACCCGGTCTTGCCCTAAATTGTGTCCGGTTCTATCAGATCATCCAATAACTTCTGTCCGGATGCATCAATAACAACATAGGAATCCTACGTTAAGAGTGTGTAGTGAAACAAGGGTTGCTCAATCACATCCGCACCTGTCCCATAATCCCTTGCCGGATGTACCCGGTCTTGCCCTAAATTGTGTCCGGTTATATCAGGTCATCATGACGTCAGAGAGTGGCAGTTTTCCTTTCTGTCATTTTTCCCTCTCACACTTTCTTTCTTAATTATTAATAGACGCTAATATTCCTCCCCCTCTCCCTCTTCGTGGCCGTTCTGTTATCATGATAGGAATTACCTCCTCCTTTCAGGCCAAATTGGGGGGGGGGGGGGGTTACGGTATTCGCCGGTGTGAGCATTACCTCCTCCTTTTTTGAGAAGTGTAGAGGTAGGGTAGTATCGGTTCCGTTGTCATGATGCACTGATTCCATGCATTATCTCCTCCTTTTTTGAGATGTGTTGAGGTAGGGTCGTATCGGTTCCGTTGTCATGATGCACTATTCCCATGCATTACCTCCTCCTTTTTTGAGAAGGGTAGATGTAGAATAGTATCGGTTCCGTTGTCATGATGTGCTCATCCCATGAATTACCTCCTCCTTTTTTGAGAAGTGTTGAGGTAGGGTCGTATCGGTTCCGTTGTCATGATGCCCTCATCCCATGCATTATCTCCTCCTTTTTTGAGAAGTGTTGAGGTAGGGTCGTATCGGTTCCGTTGTCATGATGCACTATTCCCATGCATTATCTCCTCCTTTTTTGAGAAGTGTTGAGGTAGGGTCGTATCGGTTCCGTTGTCATGATGCCATAATCCCATGCATTATCTCCTCCTTTTTTGAGAAGTATTGAGGTAGGGTCGTATCGGTTCCGTTGTCATGATGCCATAATCCCATCCATTATCTACTCCTTTTTTGAGCAGTGTTGAAGTGTGAGCGCCTCAGGGGAAATCCGGGGAGGGGGAATGTCGGCATTCGTCGGTATGAGCGCCTCAGGCGAAATCTGGGGAGGGGGAATGTCGGCATTGGCCGGTATGAGCGCCTCAGGACTATTTGGCAGATAAGAAGGAGAAAGGATACCTAAGGGATTTCAGTAGTGCTCATGAAGCCTCCTCGATTTTCAAAGTACTCGGCGTTGTCCGGGAGAAAAGTGCTCAATATCCTAGATAGAGCTAATGTAGTGATAGGTTTAGAAAATATTTTAACGCCATCTTCGTTCCCCTTTGGACTATTTCGCAGATCAGAAGGAGAGAGGATACCGAAGTGATTTCAGTAGTCCTCAGGAGGCCTCTTTGTTTTTCAAAGTACTCGGCGTTGTCCGGGAAAAAAGTGCTCAATGTCCTAGATAGAGCTACTGTAGTGATAGGTTTGGATAATATTTTAACAGTATCTACGCTGAAAAGGATTGGGTAATCGATAAGAGTTATTTCAGTAGTGCTCAGGAGGCCTCTTTGATTTTGAAATACTCGGCGTTGTCCGGGATAAAAGTGCTCAATATCCTAGATAGAGCTACTGTAGTGATAGGTTTGGAAAATATTTTAACGCCATCTTCGTTCCCCTTTGGATTATTTCGCAGATCAGAAGGAGAGAGGATACCGAAGTGATTTCAGTAGTCCCTAGGAGGCCTCCTTGATTATCAAAGTACTCGGCGTTGTCCGGGAGAAAAGTGCTCAATGTCCTAGATAGAGCTACTGTAGTGATAGGTTTGGAAAATATTTTAACGCCATCTTCGTTCCCCTTTGGACTATTTCGCAGATCAGAAAGAGAGAGGATACCTAAGGGATTTCAGGAGTGCTCATGAAGCCTCCTCGATTTTCAAAGTACTCGGCGTTGTCTGGGAGAAAAGTGCTCAATATCCTAGATAGAGCTTCTGTAGTGATAGGTTTAGAACATATTTTAACGCCATCTTCGTTCCCCTTTGGACAATTTTGCAGATGAAAAGGAGGGAGGATACCAAAGTGATTTCAGTAGTCCCCAAGAGGCTTCTTTGATTTTCAAAGTACTCGGCGTTCTCCAGGAAAAAAGTGCTCAATGTCCTAGATAGAGCTACTGTAGTGATAGGTTTGGATAATATTTTAACAGCATCTACGCTGAAAAGGATAAGGAATCGATAAGAGTTATTTCAGTAGTGCTCAGGAGGCCTCCTTGATTTTGAAATACTCGGCGTTGTCCGGGATAAAAGTGCTCAATATCCTAGATAGAGCTACTGTAGTGATAGGTTTGAAAAATATTTTAACGCTATCTTCGTTCCCCTTTGGACTATTTCGCAGATCAGAAGGAGAGAGGATACCTAAGGGATTTAAAGAGTGCTCATGAAGCCTCCTCGATTTTCAAAGTACTCGGCGTTGTCCGGGAAAAAAGTGCTCAATGTCCTAGATAGAGCTACTGTAGTGATAGGTTTGGATAATATTTTAACAGTATCTACGCTGAAAAGGATTGGGTAATCAATAAGAGTTATTTCAGTAGTGCTCATGAGGCCTCTTTGATTTTGAAATACTCGGCGTTGTCCGGGAGAAAAGTGCTCAATATCCTAGATAGAGCTACTGTAGTGATAGGTTTGGAAAATATTTTAACGCCATCTTCGTTCCCCTTTGGACTATTTCGCAGATCAGAAGGAGAGAGGATACCTAAGGGATTTCAGGAGTGCTCATGAAGCATCCTCGATTTTCAAAGTACTCGGCGTTGTACGGGAGAAACGTGCTCAATATCCTAGATAGAGCTAATGTAGTTATAGGTTTGGAAAATATTTTAACGCCATCTTCGTTCCCCTTTGGACTATTTCGCAGATCAGAACGAGAGAGGATACCTAAGTGATTTCAGTAGTCCCCAGGAGGCCTCCTTGATTATCAAAGTACTCGGCGTTGTCCGGGAGAAAAGTGCTCAATGTCCTAGATAGAGCTAATGTAGTGATAGGTTGTGAAAATATTTTAACGCCATCTTCGTTCCCCTTTGGACGATTTCGCAGATCAGAAAGAGAGAGGATACCTAAGGGATTTCAGGAGTGCTCATGAAGCCTCCTCGATTTTCAAAGTACTCGGCGTTGTCCGAGAGAAAAGTGCTCAATATCCTAGATAGAGCTACTGTAGTGATAGGTTTGGAAAATATTTTAACGCCATCTTCGTTCCCCTTTGGATTATTTCGCAGATCAGAAGGAGAGAGGATACCGAAGTGATTTCAGTAGTCCCCAGGAGGCCTCCTTGATTATCAAAGTACTCGGCGTTGTCCGGGAGAAAAGTGCTCAATGTCCTAGATAGAGCTACTGTAGTGATAGGTTTGGATAATATTTTAACAGCATCTACGCTGAAAAGGATGGGGTAATCGATAAGAGTTATTTCAGTAGTGCTCAGGAGGCCTCTTTGATTTTGAAATACTCGGCGTTGTCCGGGAGAAAAGTGCTCAATATCCTAGATAGAGCTACTGTAGTGATAGGTTTGGATAATATTTTAACAGTATCTACGCTGAAAAGGATTGGGTAATCGATAAGAGTTATTTCAGTAGTGCTCAGGAGGCCTCTTTGATTTTGAAATACTCGGCGTTGTCCGGGAGAAAAGTGCTCAATATCCTAGATAGAGCTACTGTAGTGATAGGTTTGGAAAATATTTTAACGCCATCTTCGTTCCCCTTTGGACTATTTCGCAGATCAGAAGGAGAGAGGATACCTAAGTGATTTCAGTAGTCCCCAGGAGGCCTCCTTGATTATCAAAGTACTCGGCGTTGTCCGGGAGAAAAGAACTCAATGTCCTAGATAGAGCTACTGTAGTGATAGGTTTTGGAAAATATTTTAACGCCATCTTCGTTCCCCTTTGGACTATTTCGCAGATCAGAATAGGGAGAGGATACCTAAGGGATTTCATGTGTGTTCATGAAGCCTCCTCGATTTTCAAAGTACTCGGCGTTGTCCGGGAGAAAAGTGCTCAATATCTTAGATAGAGCTACTGTAGTGATAGGTTTGGAAAAGATTTTAACGCCATCTTCGTTCCCCTTTGGATTATTTCGCAGATCAGAAGGAGAGAGGATACCAAAGTGATTTCAGTAGTCCCTAGGAGGCCTCCTTGATTATCAAAGTACTCGGCGTTGTCCGGGAGAAAAGTGCTCAATGTCCTAGATAGAGCTACTGTAGTGATAGATTTGGATAATATTTTAACAGCATCTACGCCGGAAAGGGTGGGGTAATCGATAAGAGTTATTGTAGTAGTGCTCAGGAGGCCTCTTTGATTTTGAAATACTCGGCGTTGTCCGGGAGAAAAGTGCTCAATATCCTAGATAGAGCTACTGTAGTGATAGGTTTGGAAAATATTTTAACGCCATCTTCGTTCCCCTTTGGACTATTTCGCAGATCAGAAGGAGAGAGGATACCTAAGGGATTTCATGGGTGTTCATGAAGCCTCCTCGATTTTCAAAGTACTCGCCGTCGTCCGGGAGAAAAGTGCTCAATATCCTAGATAGAGCTACTGTAGTGATAGGTTTGGAAAATATTTTAACGCCATCTTCGTTCCCCTTTGGACTATTTCGCAGATCAGAAGGAGAGAGGATACCTAAGTGATTTCAGTAGTCCCCAGGAGGCCTCCTTGATTATCAAAGTACTCGGCGTTGTCCGGGAGAAAAGTGCTCAATGTCCTAGATAGAGCTACTGTAGTGATAGGTTTGGAAAATATTTTAACGCCATCTTCGTTCCCCTTTGGACTATTTCGCAGATCAGAAGGAGAGAGGATACCTAAGGGATTTCAGGAGTGCCAATGAAGCCTCCTCGATTTTCAAAGTACTCGGCGTTGTCCGGGAGAAAAGTGCTCAATATCCTAGATAGAGCTACTGTAGTGATAGGTTTAGAAAATATTTTAACGCCATCTACGTTCCCGTTTGGACAATTTTGCAGCTGAAAAGGAGGGAGGATACCTAACTGATTTCAGTAGTCCCCAGGAGGCCTCTTTGTTTTTCAAAGTACTCGGCGTTGTCCGGGAAAAAAGTGCTCAATGTCCTAGATAGAGCTACTGTAGTGATAGGTTTGGATAATATTTTAACAGTATCTACGCTGAAAAGGATTGGGTAATCGATAAGAGTTATTTCAGTAGTGCTCAGGAGGCCTCTTTGATTTTGAAATACTCGGCGTTGTCCGGGAGAAAAGTGCTCAATATCCTAGATAGAGCTACTGTAGTGATAGGTTTGGAAAATATTTTAACGCCATCTTCGTTCCCCTTTGGACTATTTCGCAGATCAGAAGGAGAGAGGATACCTAAGTGATTTCAGTAGTCCCCAGGAGGCCTCCTTGATTATCAAAGTACTCGGCGTTGTCCGGGAGAAAAGAACTCAATGTCCTAGATAGAGCTACTGTAGTGATAGGTTTTGGAAAATATTTTAACGCCATCTTCGTTCCCCTTTGGACTATTTCGCAGATCAGAATAGGGAGAGGATACCTAAGGGATTTCATGTGTGTTCATGAAGCCTCCTCGATTTTCAAAGTACTCGGCGTTGTCCGGGAGAAAAGTGCTCAATATCTTAGATAGAGCTACTGTAGTGATAGGTTTGGAAAATATTTTAACGCCATCTTCGTTCCCCTTTGGATTATTTCGCAGATCAGAAGGAGAGAGGATACCAAAGTGATTTCAGTAGTCCCTAGGAGGCCTCCTTGATTATCAAAGTACTCGGCGTTGTCCGGGAGAAAAGTGCTCAATGTTCTAGATAGAGCTACTGTAGTGATAAGTTTGGAAAATATTTTAACGCCATCTTCGTTCCCCTTTGGACTATTTCGCAGATCAGAAGGAGAGAGGATACCTAATGGATTTCAGGAGTGCTCATAAAGCCTCCTCGATTTTCAAAGTACTCGGCGTTGTCCGGGAGAAAAGTGCTCAATGTCCTAGATAGAGCTACTGTAGTGATAGATTTGGATAATATTTTAACAGCATCTACGCCGGAAAGGGTGGGGTAATCGATAAGAGTTATTGTAGTAGTGCTCAGGAGGCCTCTTTGATTTTGAAATACTCGGCGTTGTCCGGGAGAAAAGTGCTCAATATCCTAGATAGAGCTACTGTAGTGATAGGTTTGGAAAATATTTTAACGCCATCTTCGTTCCCCTTTGGACTATTTCGCAGATTAGAAGGAGAGAGGATACCTAAGTGATTTCAGTAGTCCCCAGTAAACCTCCTTGATTATCAAAGTACTCGGCGTTGTCTGGGAGAAAAGTGCTCAATGTCCTAGATAGAGCTACTGTAGTGATAGGTTTGGAAAATATTTTAACGCCATCTTCGTTCACCTTTGGACTATTTCGCAGATCAGAAGGAGAGAGGATACCTAAGAGATTTCAGGAGTGCTCATGAAGCCTCCTCGATTTTCAAAGTACTCGGCGTTGTCCGGGAGAAAAATGCTCAATGTCCTAGATAGAGCTACTGTAGTGATAGGTTTGGAAAATATTTTAACGCCATCTTCGTTCCCCTTTGGACTATTTCGCAGATCAGAAGGAGAGAGGATACCTAAGGGATTTCATGGGTGTTCATGAAGCCTCCTCGATTTTCAAAGTACTCGCCGTCGTCCGGGAGAAAAGTGCTCAATATCCTAGATAGAGCTACTGTAGTGATAGGTTTGGAAAATATTTTAACGCCATCTTCGTTCCCCTTTGGACTATTTCGCAGATCAGAAGGAGAGAGGATACCTAAGTGATTTCAGTAGTCCCCAGGAGGCCTCCTTGATTATCAAAGTACTCGGCGTTGTCCGGGAGAAAAGTGCTCAATGTCCTAGATAGAGCTACTGTAGTGATAGGTTTGGAAAATATTTTAACGCCATCTTCGTTCCCCTTTGGACTATTTCGCAGATCAGAAGGAGAGAGGATACCTAAGGGATTTCAGGAGTGCCAATGAAGCCTCCTCGATTTTCAAAGTACTCGGCGTTGTCTGGGAGAAAAGTGCTCAATATCCTAGATAGAGCTACTGTAGTGATAGGTTTGGAACATATTTTAACGCCATCTTCGTTCCCCTTTGGACAATTTTGCAGATGAAAAGGAGGGAGGATACCTAAGTGATTTCAGTTGTCCCCAGGAGGCCGCTTTGATTTTCAAAGTACCCAGCGTTGTCCGGGAAAAAAGTGCTCAATGTCCTAGATAGAGCTACTGTAGTGATAGGTTTGGATAATATTTTAACAGCATCTACGCTGAAAAGGATGGGGAATCGATAAGAGTTATTTCAGTAGTGCTCAGGAGGCCTCTTTGATTTTCAAATACTCGGCGTTTTCCGGGAGAAAAGTGCTCAATATCCTAGATAGAGCTACTGTAGTGATAGGTTTGGAAAATATTTTAACGCTATCTTTGTTCCCCTTTGGACTATTTCGCAGATCAGAAGGAGAGAGAATACCTAAGTGATTTAAGTAGTCCCCTAGGAGGCCTCCTGGATTATCAAAGTACTCGGCGTTGTCCGGGAGAAAAGTGCTCAATATCCTAGATAGAGCTACTGTAGTGATAGGTTTGGAAAATATTTTAACGCCATCTTCGTTCCCCTTTGGACTATTTCGCAGATCAGAATAGGGAGAGGATACCTAAGGGATTTCATGTGTGTTCATGAAGCCTCCTCGATTTTCAAAGTACTCGGCGTTGTCCGGGAGAAAAGTGCTCAATATCTTAGATAGAGCTACTGTAGTGATAGGTTTGGAAAATATTTGAACGCCATCTTCGTTCCCCTTTGGATTATTTCGCAAATCAGAAGGAGAGAGGATACCAAAGTGATTTCAGTAGTCCCTAGGAGGCCTCCTTGATTATCAAAGTACTCGGCGTTGTCCGGGAGAAAAGTGCTCAATGTTCTAGATAGAGCTACTGTAGTGATAGGTTTGGAAAATATTTTAACGCCATCTTCGTTCCCCTTTGGACTATTTCGCAGATCAGAAGGAGAGAGGATACCTAAGGGATTTCAGGAGTGCTCATAAAGCCTCCTCGATTTTCAAAGTACTCGGCGTTGTCCGGGAGAAAAGTGCTCAATGTCCTAGATAGAGCTACTGTAGTGATAGATTTGGATAATATTTTAACAGCATCTACGCCGGAAAGGGTGGGGTAATCGATAAGAGTTATTGTAGTAGTGCTCAGGAGGCCTCTTTGATTTTGAAATACTCGGCGTTGTCCGGGATAAAAGTGCTCAATATCCTAGATAGAGCTACTGTAGTGATAGGTTTGGAAAATATTTTAACGCCATCTTCGTTCCCCTTTGGACTATTTCGAAGATTAGAAGGAGAGAGGATACCTAAGTGATTTCAGTAGTCCCCAGGAAACCTCCTTGATTATCAAAGTACTCGGCGTTGTCTGGGAGAAAAGTGCTCAATGTCCTAGATAGAGCTACTGTAGTGATAGGTTTGGAAAATATTTTAACGCCATCTTCGTTCACCTTTGGACTATTTCGCAGATCAGAAGGAGAGAGGATTCCTAAGAGATTTCAGGAGTGCTCATGAAGCCTCCTCGATTTTCAAAGTACTCGGCGTTGTCCGGGAGAAAAGTGCTCAATGTCCTAGATAGAGCTACTGTAGTGATAGGTTTGGAAAATATTTTAACGCCATCTTCGTTCCCCTTTGGACTATTTCGCAGATCAGAAGGAGAGAGGATACCTAAGTGATTTCAGTAGTCCCCAGGAGGCCTCCTTGATTATCAAAGTACTCGGCGTTGTCCGGGAGAAAAGTGCTCAATGTCCTAGATAGAGCTACTGTAGTGATAGGTTTGGAAAATATTTTAACGCCATCTTCGTTCCCCTTTGGACTATTTCGCAGATCAGAAGGAGAGAGGATACCTAAGGGATTTCAGGAGTGCCAATGAAGCCTCCTCGATTTTCAAAGTACTCGGCGTTGTCTGGGAGAAAAGTGCTCAATATCCTAGATAGAGCTACTGTAGTGATAGGTTTGGAACATATTTTAACGCCATCTTCGTTCCCCTTTGGACAATTTTGCAGATGAAAAGGAGGGAGGATACCTAAGTGATTTCAGTAGTCCCCAGGAGGCCGCTTTGATTTTCAAAGTACCCAGCGTTGTCCGGGAAAAAAGTGCTCAATGTCCTAGATAGAGCTACTGTAGTGATAGGTTTGGATAATATTTTAACAGCATCTACGCTGAAAAGGATGGGGAATCGATAAGAGTTATTTCAGTAGTGCTCAGGAGACCTCTGTGATTTTGAAATACTCGGCGTTTTCCGGGAGATACGTGCTCAATATCCTAGATAGAGCTACTGTAGTGATAGGTTTGGAAAATATTTTAACGCTATCTTTGTTCCCCTTTGGACTATTTCGCAGATCAGAAGGAGAGAGAATACCTAAGTGATTTAAGTAGTCCCCTAGGAGGCCTCCTGGATTATCAAAGTACTCGGCGTTGTCTGGGAGAAAAGTGCTCAATATCCCAGATAGAGCTACTGTAGTGATAGGTTTGGAAAATATTTTAACGCCATCTTTGTTCCCTATTGGACTATTTCGCAAATCAGTAGGAGAAAGTTTACCTAAGTGATTTCAGTAGTGCTCACGAAGCCTCCTCGATTTTCAAAGTACTTGGCGTTGTCCGGGAGGAAAGTGCTCAATATCCTAGATAGAGCTACTGTAGTGATAGGTTTAGAAAATATTTTAACGCCATCTTCGTTCCCCTTTGGACAATTTTGCAGATGAAAAGGAAGGGAGGATACCTAAGTGATTTCAGTAGTCTCCAGGAGGCCTCTTTGATTTTCAAAGTACTCGGCGTTGTCCGGGAAAAAAAGTGCTCAATGTCCTATATAGAGCTACTGTAGTGATAGGTTTGGAAAATATTTTAACGCCATATTCGTTCCCCTTTGGACTATTTCGCAGATCAGTAGGAGAGAGGATACCTAAGTGATTTCAGTAGTCCTCAGGCGGCTTCCTTTATTATTAAAGTACTCGGCGTTGTCCGGGAGAAAAGTGCTCAATGTCCTAGATAGAGCTACTGTAGTGATAGGTTTGGAAAATATTTTAACGCCATCTTTGTTCCCCTTTGGACTATTTTGCAGATCAGTGCTCATGAGGCCTCCTTGATTTTCAAAGTACTCGGCGTTGTCCGGGAGAAAAGTGCTCAATATCATAGATAGAGCTATGATAAAGACTATCATGAGAGGATTGAAAATGATGAAGACTATCATGAGAGGATTGAAAATGATGAAGACTATCATGAGGGGATTGAAAATGATGAAGACTATAATGAGGGGATTGAAAATGATGTACACTATCATGAGGGGATTGAAAATGATGAAGACTATCACGAGGGGATTGAAAATGATGAAGACTATCATAAGGGGATTGAAAATGATGAAGAATGTCATGAGAGGATTGAAAATGATGAAGAATGTCATGAGAGGATTGAAAATGATGAAGAATAGACTGACAGGATTGGAAATGATGAAGAATACTATGAGGGGATTTAAAATGATGAATAATATCATGAGCGGATTGAAAATGATGAAGAATATCATGAGAGGATTGAAAATGATGAAGACTATCATGAGAGGATTAAAAATGATGAAGACTATCATGAGAGGATTAAAAATGATGAAAACTATCATGAGAGGATTGAAAATGATGAAGACTGACATGAGAGGATTGAAAATGATGAAGACTATCATGAGGGAATTGAAAATGAGGAAGACTATCATGAGGGGATTGAAAATGATGAAGAATGTCATGAGAGGATTGAAAATGATGAAGAATGTCATGAGAGCATTGAAAATTATGAAGAATAGACTGACAGGATTGGAAATGATGAAGAATACCATGAGAGGATTGAAAATGATGAATAATATCATGAGGGGATTGAAAATGAGAAGAATATCATGAGGGGATCGAAAATGATGAAATATACCATGAGAGGATTGAAAATGATGAAGAATATCATGAGGGAATTGAAAATGATGAAGAATATCATGAGAGGATTGAAAAAATGAAGAATATCATGAGAGGATTGAAAATTATTAAGAATATCATGAGCGGATTGAAAATGATGAGGAATATTACGAGAGGATTGAAAATGATGAAGAATATTATGAGGGGATTGAAAATGATTAATAGTATGAGGAGATTGAAAATGATGAAGAATATTATGAGGGGATTGAAAATGATTAATAGTATGAGGAGATCGAAAATGATGAATACAACGAGGGGAGTTAAAATGATGAAGGATATCATGAGGGGATTCAAAATATATAGTATGAACACCGGGGCGGTTATAAGTACCTATATAGAAGGCGCAGACAGTGGTGGTACTTTTTATAGAAATAAGTCATACTATTGCCCTGTGAAACGTAGGATGAAATGGTGGGGAAGAAACAGCTTTCGCAAAAGGCAAAATTTAAAAGTAGCGATCAGGGTAGAGAAAAGTAGAAAGATAAAGAGACAGCTATAGAGAGAGAAGGAGAGAAATAGAAGTTTTAATATAAAGATGTTACACACGCAATTTTTCTTCAATTATGTTTTTATGACCCCGAGCAACGCCGGGTAGCCCCGCTAGTATATATATAAAAGAGAAAGTTTGTTTGTTTGTTTGTTTGTTTGTTATTCAAATCATTATGTTAACAGTTAGTAAATTCAAATTAGTTTCCTCAACCGCCTTGGTCTATTAATGACGTGCCATTACCGGGGAGCACCGTGAATTGACTCAACGAACGGCTCTCCATCGCCATTATTTGAGAGAACAGCTTGAGCCTGCTCTCGACCTGCCGAACCAGCAGGACATCCGATGAAACTTCCTGATGTTCCGTATATAGGATTTTGAAATCTGCTGGTTGCAAAAGGGTTGCATGAACTTTTATATTTCAATCTAATATTTATATTTTCTCCAATGTTCAATCATGTATTTATTGAATAAATTTCTTCACGTTTATATTTATACGTTTTAATAAGGGTTAAATTTTTCAAAGAATTTCATGATGCCATTCAAATTTCTCTCCGATTCTATCTGGGGTGTAATAGTGTTCCTATTTACTTGTCTCCCCACGAGGGCAGAGTTAGACACAAGGTCGGTTTTTAATGTGGTGAAAAATCCAGCTCCCCAAAAAAGATGCACTCTGGATTGGAACAAAAATAAAAATTGCCTCAGTCTAAAAGGATGTCTCCTTCTCTGACTGAGGACAGAAAAGACTAAGTGCAGCATCGGAACAGATACTACACTTTCATCCTAGTGTTCAATTATTGATTCCTATTATCGCTTACCAGGGATGCAATTGAAAACAAAGACTTATACCAAGATCAAACACAACTTTTCTCAAGTAAAATTTTACGAAGAATAAAATGATGCTAATAATTTTTTTATTAAGTTTTTTTATAATAGTGTGGGGATCAGAATTGACGCTAGATATCCATGAATAGTAAAGACGGTGTTATACTTTATTTTAGAAATTAAAAAAAAATAAGATGAAAATGAGAATATGAGGTTCAGGGTTGAGAGCAGAATCACACAGGATTACTTATTCATTAGAAGCTAGTATTTGATAAAGGATATGGGTAGCACTTTAAACTTACCTGTACACCATTGTTAGTCTCTCATTGATGGCAGACCTGGCGTGATGTGCAAGGAAATAGTATAAAAGTTCTTTGTGACAGAACTAATAAACAAATATATTGAAAGTTGGATCTCGACAAAGAAAATACATATCTAGACAGAAAAAGGGGAAAACTATCAGACAAGACGAAATGAATAAAATAAGGACTAGAAAATCTTTTTTCATCTGAATAAAATGTTATTCGGGCTGCAAACACTTTTGATCCACAGTTGCTTCGGCGTAATGATCATACCATTATAAGGTGGATGTGCGGCTACAAAATGTTTCATCATGTACATATACAGTATACCACCTTTTGGAAGCTGGTTAATAATTAACTCTATAACACATCTAGACATCTTAAACACTAGGGAGTGTGGTAGATCATGGAAGACCGGGATCGAGTGCATAAGAAGCGATGTGATTGCATGCAACCTGACTGATGCCAACACTTTGGATTGGACTGCATGGACATCAGCTGTAAGACATTGTCTGATATTGCCTTCAAAGTGTCTGAGACACTCGCAGCATCTTAAAAAACTTATATGTAAAAGAAGAATATATGCTGCAAAGTGGAATAAAAGATTCCATCAATTGTACTTCATTAGATACTTGGTATTTGGTGAGATTATGGATGCCTTACGCACTCTGCATCTCAGGTAGTTCCGCCATGTACAGCATGCCACTTCGTACATCAAACTCCATAACACGTTTGGATATCTCGGGCGCTAGAGCATGTGGTAGACCGAGGAAGATGTGGTTTGAGTGTGTAAGAAGTGATAGAGCTGAATTCAACATGGTTGATGCCCAGCAAAGTCTGGGACTCAAAGATCTTTTATGATGTGAAAAAATACCACATTGTTGGAGGAGTCATTTAGTGAGGTGAGGTTAGTCGAGGGATGGAGTCTGGTCATAAATTAACTGTCAAAGTTTCGTCTATAAGTGCAAGTGGTTCTACTCTTTCTTAATTATGAGCCAGTTTTTAGATTGTGGTCGAGATGATTTCTATGCATGACTACAGCAATCGATGAGTTATTATGTGAGAGGTATTTTTTCATGTTCAGATCCATATTTTTGAATTTTCTAAAAATGTTGCCAATATAAAATCAAGAAGAGTTATTAAATTCTATTTCTGTAAATCTCTGCTTTTCTAGTTTTATTCTTGGCATCTATTCTGGTTCTAATCAAAACTCTAATTGTTTTAGATGTGGTTGTGATTAATCTTCGGTCAAATTTTGATACATTGTTCTGGATGATGATTTTGATGGAATTGGTAGGATGCTACTATTGTTTTTCCATTTATCTTTTTATTGTATCTGTCAAATATATTCAATTATATACATTGGACTTGTTCACAACTATCTATCTATCTATCTATCTATCTCTCTTTCTCTCTCTCTCTCTTTCTCTCTCTCTCTCTCTCTCTCTCTCTCTCTCTCTCTCTATATATATATATATATATATATATACACACACCATTATTTAATAGTAAATATCTAATCATTATCCGCATATGTATACGTTTCATTCTTGCAGAATCTTCAGTGTGGAGATAAGTGTTCAATAAGTGTTCAAGGCGGTCATATGATTCGAAACCCTGGACAATGAGGCCAGTTTCAACAGCTATGCATAAAAAGTGAAATAAACTCTATTTATGTCATTTCAAGCGGACAACATAGTAAGTCGTCTTTCACAGTGTTCATCAAATCATGTAGACAGGGATATGCATTTAGCTTATAATAGACGGCTTATATTATTTCTCTTAAAGGGCCCGTTCGAAAGTGCGCTACAAATAATTATTGAATAATGAATATATATATATATATATATATATATATATATATATATATATATATATATATATATATATATATAGTAAGCTATGAAAATATAGTTATGGCAATTAAGCTACACAGAGGCTCCCGCGTTTCATCCCCAGGGGGAATCTCAGTTTTTAGCCTGAAGATTCCCCCCGGGGATGAAACGCAGGAGCCTTTGTGTAGCTTAATTGCCATAAATATATTTTCATAGCTTACTACCTAACTCTACTTTCGTATCGAGCACTGTTGAAGTAAATACTGAAAATTGATACATAAAAAATTATATCTCCTTATAAAATTGTATGTGGATACATGAAATAGTAATATATATATATATATATATATATATATATATATATATATATATATATATATATATATATATATATATATATTAGTCCAAAGAAGTTTTGAGTCATTTTAAATAAAGAAAGAAAATGCAGTTTAAATTCCCAGGGATACTAACCAAATCCAAAATATCGCAGACTTAGCACTTGCATAAGCCGACTTACCGCTGGAAAATTTACAAATACATAAGGGGATTCAAGTATATAACAATGAAACAAAAACAAGGGACCTTAACTTAAACTGTGAAATATTATATTAGCTGTTTACCATGTAACTGTTTCGGAGATTTAAAAACAGAACAGTTATAAAATTCATGGCTCTCCAGTGGTACTGATCAAATGACCACTTCCCAAAAAAGTAAATGTATAAATAATTCAGTTTTTGTTTCACTAATATATATATATATATATATATATATATATATATATATATAAATATATATATATATATACATATATAAATAAATAAATAATAATAATAATAATAAAACATTACCCTTAAGACTACAATTACCCTTAAGACTACAATATATATATATATCTATCTATCTATATATATATATATATATATATATTATTCAATAATTATTTATAGCCCCCTTTCAGATGGGCATTTTAAGATAAATGATATCTATATATACTAGCAGTCCCGTCCCGCCATTACCCAGGAGTGTTTGTGCTTTCAGTTTTGTTTTGCAACCAAAATAATATTAATCATAGATGTTTCTGTAAGGCAGACAGAGTTAATCGAAAGGAAAATATCTGAAGTCTCATAACCAACGTGAACAAAGTCTGATTACTTATCAGGACGGTTTATTACAATATTTGTTGACATTGGATTTGAAGACGACCATGTTGTAGTCTGCAAGGAAGCAGTCTTGTGATAATTTGTTCCACAGACGAGAAGTTTTTGGAAAGAAACTCTGTTCATGGAAATTCCGCCTCACGCTAGGCACACAGAAGAAAAAGCGAAATTTTTTTTCTGTTGTAGTAGCCAGAGGAGTTCTTGCTGTAAATGTCTTACAAGAAGGAACCAGAGATTGGAGCTCAGTCTAGCACCTTCCATGAAAATAACAATAGAGTAGAGAGAGACTAACAACGTCCTTTCTGTGAGAAATGGGTTCTAGGGAAGAGAAGAGATCTTCACCCACTAGATTGCAAATATGAAACTTTAGAATTTCAATTGAAATGAGTTTATTTTTCTTTTTTTTACCATTGGGTCACTGCCTACGAAGTGCAAGAGGTCCTTGAAGATAAGGGTTAATGAGATGGCATGATTATCATCCGAAAGGTAAGGAACACTATGGAAGTACTACCATTGATCAATGGTATAGACTGCACTTATGACAAGAATTCGTTGACATTGGATTTGAAGACGACCCAGTTGTAATAAGCAGGGAAGTAATCCCATGGCAATGTGTTCCACAGGTGGTAACCCTTGCAAATAAATTCCACCTGGCACTAAGCCTGTTAAGTGAGAAAAGAAAGTTCCTTTCCGTTGTGATAGAGGGACGAGTTCTTGCTGTGAATGCCTTACAAAGAGGAACCAGAGATTGAAGCTCAGTTGAGCATCTTCCATGGGAATAAGGATAGAGTAGAGAAAGACTAACATATCTTCCGTGAGAAAGGGTTTGTAAAGAGCAGAAGAATTCTTCATCCACTAGATTGCATATATGAATGCTTAGAATTTGAATTGAAATGATTTCTTCTTTGCTTTGCTTTTCTTTGTACTGTTGGGTCACTGATTATAAGGCCAAGAGCCACTCGAAGATAAGAGTTAATGAGACGGAATGATTATCAACCAGAGATTAGAGCTCAGTCGAGCACCTTCTACGGAAATAACGATAGAGTAGAGAGAGAGAGAGAGAGAGAGAGAGAGAAGCAACGTCTCTTCTGTGAGAAAGAGGGTGTAGGAAGGAGAATGATCACCTCCCTCCCTTCTCCTACTTGATTCTACATTTTCCGTTTCTTTTCTCGTTGCAAAGAAGACAATTTAATAGAGACTGGTTTAATCTGGGCCAACTTGGATGCAAATTTATTTGACATTAACAATCTATTCATTTTTAATGGTCCATACATATTGCAGTTAGAAATCACCAAACACATTTTTATGTCCCATAAAAATAACAATTTGCCAAAATAAATAAGTAAAAACAAAACAAAAAATTTAAAAAAAAAACAAAAAAACAAAAAGAAGAACGTTTTACTTTCTAACATGTCGGCCGAAATCCAATGTTAGACAATTTCTTTTCTGATGTTATCGTCGTTTACACAACACACATCGCTGCTTTGTTTTCGTCGAGACTTTATTATGGCGGGATATTTATAAACAGCAGACGATAATAGCTCAGGACGATGGAGGGCAGGGGAGGGGACGAGCAAACGGGAATAAATGAAGTTACGTGCCTTTTGAGTTATTATGAAATATTCAAACTTATTCACAACGGACATTTTTTGTTAATAACTGCAATGGGAAAAAGAGTAGGGGGGCTTTTTTTCAGTTGGTGTGTTCGAAAGAACTCGATTAAAAATATAAAAAGTCAGACATTTATTTGCAGAATTTTAAAAAAATGCTACAAATAGAAACAAATGAATTTTATATCTTTGTAAATCTATCTTCATTAAAATAAAATTCATGAAACTCAATTTAAATATAAATACGTTGCAAAGGAAAGCCAGGGTGATAGAAATGGTTTAAAATAAGAGCGATGGAGGTAAAAAAAAGCATACACCGAGAAAGGGTGAGAGTGATAGAAAATGTCGACCGAGGGAAAGTGAGATAGAAGCTGACAGAGAGAGAGAGTAACAGTAGTCGACACCTTTGCCTTCAACATCTTCTTATCTTCTCGCTGTCTCTCTTTGTCAATATAGAAAAGAAAGCTTTATTAAATTTGACTGTTAATAAACAAAGAGAGGAAGAGATGAAAGCAAGAGTGACAGAAGCCGTATAAAATAAGAGCTGGGGTGGAATCAAACAACATACAGTGAGAATAACACCCTACCTGAGAGTTCATCATTCAAACTCCTTGGGCTAACCTTCACAGATAACATGAATTGGAACAAATACATTGAAGACATTGCCAGGACTGCTGCAAAGAAGGTGGGCTCCCTCTACCGTACCAGTAAACTTCTCACACCTGACATTATCCTATATCTCTACAAAGCCACTATCCTCCCATGCATGGAGTATTGTTGCCACATATGGGCTGGTGCATCATCCACTAGTCTCTCCCTCTTAGACAAGGTCCAAAAAAGAGTTGCCAACTTAATAGGTCCCTCACTATCCACCAAGCTCCAGCCCCTGTCCCACCGCCACAATGTTGCTTCCTTGTGCCAGTGTTACAAGTACTTCAATGGACTGTGCTCTGATGAACTTGCTGCTCTGGTGCCCCCACAACGCAAATTCACTAGACCAACCTGACAATCCGCCAAATCCAATCCATTCACTGTGGACGTCCCCAGATGCCGAAGCGCTTTCTACTCTAAAAGCTTCTTTCCTCGTGCTGCTGGACTCTGGTACTCCCTCCCTGCTCCCTGTTTTCCTGACTGTACTGACATGCAGAAATTTAAAACTAATGTAAACAGACATCTTGCTGCACAGCTCCCAATTTACCAATTTAGGTTGACCCCCCCCCCCCCCCCCAACAAAAAAAAAACTCTCACCCTTTTTCTCAGTAGCCCCTTACGTCTACAGTGGCGGTCTGCCTTGTTTGGGGTGAACTATGTTAGAAAAAAAAAAAGAAAAGAAACTTAGTAAAGTATGGGTCACTTGGTGAGGTATTTGCAAATTACTGCTAATTAAAACAATTAAAATGAATTTTGTTTTAAATAATTGTCACATAATGGGAGCATTTTATTCATTGGAAAAGTTCGGAGGTCAATGGGTCAGAGAGTGACACCAGACGGATGTTAAAAACCATGTGATTTCTGAATGAAGATCTCCCTCTGTCTCTTAGCTGGCGAGATTTGAAGCAGGGAAGACGTGCCTGGCAGCTCTCCGCAAGAAGGAAGGCAACTCACGCGGGTGACTGATGTGCCTGTCTCTCTCTCTCTAATGTCAACCTGTTTCTGTGACTGTCCGTTTAAATAAATCTTGTTAAAAAAGTAAACAAGCAATTTCGGAGTGAGATTTATCACCAGACGACCAACAACCTGGGTTCATAACACCGGCAGCGGTGAGAACAACGACACGCTTGCGCATGCGCCGTAAGCATAATACAACATAACTCATTCCCAAAATCAAGGAATATTTAGCATGTATTTTGTGTGATTAATATATATATATATATATATATATATATATATTCCATGATAAATGCTAGTATACTGAAATCATATGCCCTTAATAGGGTTAAGGTAGAAAATTCATATACACTAAATGTACAAAAGCAAGGAAATTCCCAAATTTTTACACTTTTATTGTCATTAAGGGTATGACTACAAATTAACCAAATCATTTCTTTATCACATCACTACAGTATAAATCTCTATGCATGAGTGGATGAAGTGTGTGAGGTGCGCTGAAGAAAAATTCCTACCAGTAAAATACATAGCCCTGTTGTGCTCGCATACCCTTAATGACAATAAAAGTGTAAAAATTTGGGAATTTCCTTGCTTTTGTACATTTAGTGTATATGAATTTTCATCTTAACCCTATTAAAGGCATATGATTTCAGTATACTGGCATTTATCATGGAATATCGCTACTTTTGTGAAGGCTATGCCTCAATACAATGGTCATTTTTAAGGTTTTTTGGAATTTTTTGGAAAACTAAGGTATATGGTAAACTGAAATTAAAATGCCATCAACTAAACCCTAGAACCTCTATCTCTGCCAAAAATCAGCTGAATCTATCAAATAGCTGATGAGATACAGGGTGGCACATACGTACGTACGTACGTACGTACACACGGATAACACAAGATCATGCCTGACCTTTCTGAATCTCTGGGTTGCCTTGACTAATGATGCTGAAATTCTACACACTTATAGAACCTATCAAATGAAAATGTTGTGCAAAGTTTTAACTAATTTGGTTTATTGGTTTTTGAGTTATGACTGATCAAAGAAATGAGATTTCCAGCATAGGTTGTTTTTGAAGTCTATTAAAGGGATAGAGCGCTCTCGCGCCTCCCTTGACAAAAAGACTTAAGCAAATAAACGTTGATTAAGTAAGCTTCAGTATGATAAAATAAATAATTTATTGAATAAATGCTGAAAATTTCATTAAAATTACATAATTCTCTGATTTGGGTAATTAAAACAAAATGAAAACGTTTGTCTAGAGAGTATCTCCTAGTGGGAGTCCCATATTATAGATTTGAGGATCGGCTGTAAGATCCGAGTGCTGGCACTGAGCCAGTCTGCCTTTTTGCAGCCCAACTGTTCACTTTCTAATAAAATACCTTTTGTAGCATCGATGATTAGATTTGGGTGACCAATATCTGCATCTATACCTAGTTCTTTATTAATTTACTGGAAAACGTGTGACTCGTTGGGTCACCCATTGAGTTCAGGTTTAATTCTTTGAATCAGGGAAAAGTGGGGTTGTAAAGCCAGTTACATTACAACAAATAAAAGGACAAAATCCAGAATTAGACTCTTTCTATTTTCTCTCTCTCTCTCTCTCTCTCTTTATCTCTCTCTCTCTTTATCTCACTTTCTTTTCTCTCTTTTCCTCTCTAGCTATGGATTAAATAGTATTACTACTCTTCTCGTTGTCTCTTTTTGCCAATATAGAAGGGAAAGTGAGGGAGAAACTGACAGCAAGAATAGCAGTAGTCGATACCTTCACCTTTGACATCATCTTATCTTCTTGCTGTCTTGCTTCGTCAACATAGAAAGAGGGGAGGAAGTTATGGTGAGTTTTATTAAATTTGGATACTACTAAACTAAGAGAGAAAGAGATAGAAGCAAGAGTGATAGACACAGTATCAAATAAGAACGGAGGTAGGAGGTCAAACAACATGCAGTCAAAGTATTCGTTTCAAAAAAGTTGCTGGATAATATCAGAGTAATACGTATTTACTTTACATCATCCCATGCATCTCTCTATAAATTGTTTTGCCCTGGCAGTTCATGTTTATTTAAATTCTGTTTAGGAACTTGTAACATAGAATCTTTTGTTAGAAACTACGCCTGTTATTTTCGAACCCTTTCCTTGTATCATGTTTTACTATATCCCTCGAAGTTTGTTTGTGAAAGTAAATGTAAATATAAATGTGTGTGTATATATACAGTTATGTAATTTCATACTGACGAGTGTAGTAAATGCGAAACGTATATACGTCTATGGATATTAAAAATACTTATTTATTAATATTAATTGTTAAGCTCCAATAAGTTTAGCCCTTGCAAGAGAAATTAAATTGAAGATTCAAAGTAAGCTACGTTGCAAGGTTCTCTCCATTTAGGAAATCGGAACTCTCTTAGAATCTCAATACCTGTGTTTACATTTAAAATACAAGGCGTATTTCTCTCACATTTCTAAGCATGATCGGCACGACAGCCTGATAGTAAGAAGCTAGGGTTCATAATACTTGGATTTAAGGTTCGAATTGTCCAACTGGCGGTACATTCCATACTGACGAGTGTAGAACACACGAAACGTATATACGTCTATGGATATTAAAAATACTTATTTATTATTAATAATAATAATAATAATAATAATAATATATATAAATATGTAAATATATATATATATATATATATATATATATATATGTGTGTGTGTGTGTGTGTGTATATATATGTGTATTTTTTTTACTCACAAGATGTAAAAGGCCTACTGTGAATTAGGGAAATCCTAAGTGGGGAGTTTTGCAACGAAATGTTTGTTCACATTACATTTAAACTTCTGCATGTTGGTACAGTCAGGGAAACAGAAAGCAGGGCGGGAATTCCAAAGGCTATCAGTTCTAGGAAAAAAGCAATTAGAGTAATAAGCTCTCCGGCATCTGAGAACCATCTATAGTGAAAGGGGTGGGATTTTGCTGACTGACGGGTTGGTCGGGGGTATATATGTCGAAGGGAGCATCAGTGCAGCAAGTTCATTGGAGCATATTCCATTAAAATACTTGTAAAACAAGCACAGGGATGCAACATTTCGGCGATAGGACAGAGACTGGAGCTTTTTAGATAGTATGGGACCTATTAGATTAGAGGCTCTTTTTGGAGCACTGTCTAAGACAGAGAGGCTAGTGGTTGGTGCACCAGCCTAGATGTGACAACCATACTTCATGCATGGACGAACAGTGGCTTTGTAGAGCTATAGGATGCTGTAAGGTTTGAGAAGTTTTCTATCTCGGTAGATGGAGCCCACTTTCTTTGCAGCAACCTTGGCAATGTCTTTTATGTATTTGTTCCAATTCATGGTACCTATGAATGTTAGGCCGAGTAGCTGGAATGATGGACTTCCAAGTAGGGTGCTATTGGCCATGGCAATTGGTGACTGAAAAGGTTTCTCATAATTGTTAAAGGAAAAGAGCTTTCTCTTAGTAGCATTAAATGTTACCATCTATTTATGTCCTCATTTCACTACAGACTGGAGGTAATTTTTTAAAGATTCAGCCATTAGCTTGGATATGTATGTGCTCATTTTTCCCATATTTCGAGAATAGAGCATGGTGTTGTCAGCAAATATACCCATCTCGGACACAATTGCATCAGGGAGGTATAAAAATCTAGAATAATAACGCTTTAAGGATCGACCCCTGGGGCACACCCGCATTAATGTTATGTTATTTAGATGTATGGCCATCGAGGACAACCTGGATGTTTCTTTTGGCTAAGAAGAATCTGATTATATTAAATATTTGTCCAGTAATATCATATGAATTAATTTTCAGGAGAAAACCTTCATGCCAGACCTTGTCAAAAGCTTTGGATATATCAAGCGCAAGTTTCATCAGCTTCGTCCAATGTATGGTTAATGCATTCCGAGATGACCGTTAGGATATCCGCAGTAGAACATGCTTGTCTAAATCCATACTGTTGATCAGAAAGAAGTTTAGTATTAACGAGGTGGTTGACTATCAATAGATTTACGAATGATTCAAAGAGTTTAGCGAAGAGCGGGAGGAGACTGATACGGCGATAATTTTGCAGAATTCTAGAACACTGGTACCACAGAGGCAATTTTCCATCTATATATGTAAATGCAACCGTTTCTTTATTTCTCCTTTATATTCCACCCATGTGTTATCCACTATGACACAACATATTTAACATGGAAGCGCTTTGAGAAGGGGCTTCAACACGTACGTCACTATAAAAACAATAAAATGGAATATCAAAAATTCTAATTTTATAAGCAGTTTCGGAGCCTATAAGTGACCAACAGGCAAACAAAAATGCTTGACTATCAAAATTATATATAAATAATATATTTAGGGACGACAAACATGTTTCTCTAGTGTGAGTATTTTTGGTTCAAGTTCGTTATTTGTTACCCCATCAAAATGGCATCCTATTCTAAAAACAGATGAACCATAAAACCCCAATGGACAGTATACAAAGAATCCAACCATTTCCCAGATTATTTTCTGCTAATACTTCATGTCTAGTGTAAGATTTTGGTAAAAAAAAAATTGTTGCACAAAACTTTGTGAATCCACCTTCAAAACGATTCACAGACATTGAAAACGGTAGATTTAGTCTGTGATCGGCACCAGGGAAAAAGATTAGTTTCAAGTCAGTTGTTTAAAGGAAAGTTGAATTGAGTGTAACATCCGGACTAGTGGATTATACAAATAGATTGAAGAAAATAAGAGTGATAAAATATTGAGTGAGGATATGTGGAAGATTTCTTATAGATTAACATGAACGAAGATCAGTAGATAGATAGATATATAGAGAGAGACAGATTAAGATAGATATATACAGATTAAGATAGATAGATAGATAAATAAAGATTAAGATAGAGAGAGAGTTAGATATAAAGATATGAACAGATCAAGATATATATATATATATATATATATATATATATATATATATATATATACGGTAGCCTCGTAACTCTCGCTCTCGCTTCCTATATTTTGTCCTTTAGTCCTCACATTCCATGAGCGATGTTTCTAACAAAGGGGGAAGAATTGCTGTCTTCTGGATCCGAATGTATCCATCTAACACTTATCGTTGGCTAGTTTTTGACCTTGAGGTATTTTTTTAGCTCCTTACATCAAGTGGCTTCATGACTTGTCTAAAGCGACTTCAATAAAAAAAAAAAAGAAAAAAGCAATATGATGAAAATTGTGGAAGTAATATTCCAACGTGATGGAAATTAAAAAAGAAAAAACAAAATTATTTTTATATTCATTGATGATTGATTTGAAATAAACCATCTTGAGAAAGTCTTGAAATAAAGACGAAACGTTGATGGATATATTAATAAATTTGGATGTTTATTTTCCATTGGCCGATGGATATGGCGACTGCTTGCAGATTCTAGGCTGACTCTGTGAACCGGGTTCGCGCCTCCCGACCATCTGAAATTGTTACTTTCCTGCACTGATGAGAGCAATAAGCTTGAAACGCTAGCATCTGTAGTTATTAATAATTTAATATTTATTTACAAATATTATACTAGGCCCCTTTAAGAAATTAAAGTTAAACACTCTCGGGATGTTAAAAATAGACTGTCAAAAGCTCTAATGCAAAGTTCCGAATACGTTCGTTGAACACTCTCGACTAGTCTTCTATCTGTGCCCGCTTCTAGGTACATATAGATCTTAATTTTCTCTTTATTACGTGACAGTTACCGTTGGCCGAGTGGATATGGCGACAGCTTGCAGATTCTAGGCTGACTCTGTGAACCAGGTTCACAAATTGTTACTTTCTAGCTTGAAACGCTAGCATCTGTAGGTATTTTGTATTTTACTGAGTTATGATATATATATATATATCTATATATATATATATATATATATATATATATATATATATATATATTTAAATTGTGTGTATTTAGGCAACTTTTTTTCATTAATGCATGTGTTGTTGAAATCGACAGAACTCTTCTGTTTAGTGATTCCTTTTTTTATTTTTTCCATTCGTCGAATGATCTTTTTAACGTTGAAATGGAATGAATTAATGTAGGATCCGTGTGTTTGACTAACGTTTTCGATTCTCTCCGGAATCATCTTCAGGTCTTTAATGGCAAAAATGAATAAAAAAACATTTTTCAAGAAATTCCATTCGTTCACTCGCTTTTTTATTCATTTTTGCCATTAAAGACCTGAAGATGATTCCGGAGAGAATCGAAAACGTTAGTCAAACACACGGATCCTACATTAATTCATTCCATTTCAACGTTAAAAAGATCATTCGACGAATGGAAAAAATAAAAAAAGGAATCACTAAACAGAAGAGTTCTGTCGTTTTCAACAACACATGCATTAATATATATATATATATATATATATATATATATATATATATATATATATATATATATGAGAAGTATATTGTAATTTGCTTGAAGCATTGTGCGTAATATGTAATAAGTATTGTTAGAAGGCGGTGACAATGCGTTGGTTAGTTGACACCGGCGGTACGTGAAATGGTAAACAAACAAAAAATAACAATATTGAGAAATCAATAATTTTCAAATAATTTTATTATATTTACCAGTGTTAAGTTCGGACCGTGATGGTAGGGTGGTGTGTCTTCCATTTTTATTTAAATTTTCGACAGAATCCCTCATCATCAGAAATAAATATATCCACTCGTCCGTGCGTGTGTGTGTGTGTTTGTGTGTGTGTGTGTGTGGGTGTGTGTGTGTGTGTGGGTGTGGGTGTTTGTGTGTGTGTGTGTGTGTGTGTGTGTGTGTGTGTGTGTGTGTGTGTGTGTGTGTGTGTGTGTGTGTGTTTCGCGAATAGCCTGGGCCGGAAATTACGGTGTGTTTAAGTTTTTTTTATGAACGTTGAAGTGTGACAAGGTTAAGTTGTTTGGTGTAGTTTAATATTGTTAAATTATTTTGTCAGTGATGATTATTATTATTATGTGTAGTGCTTAGAAGTGTTATCTTCTATATATTAATACGATAGCGTGTGTTCGTGTGTCACGCTTCCGGCAAAAGCTCTGCGCATGCGTGCCGCACCTAGATTTTGAAAAACATTCAACTCGTCTAATTTTCGAAACATTTTCAAGTATTTCCCTTTGGCGCAACGGTTAGCGACGTAGTATTTTTTACTTCGGCCCAACCAACCTCTAAGATTTCTTTTCTACATTTCGAAGGGAAGGGAAGAGAGGTAGGGAGGGGACGACCGGGAAGACACATATTAATACAATAGCGTGTGTGATTTTGTGTGTCATGCTTGCATCAAAAGCAACGACCTTCCGAATCTTTGTATGCTACTCATGAATTGGCTTGGCCTTTTGGCTAAGATCAAAGTGTAGTATCTGTTCCGATTGATACTGCACTCCATAAACTGGTATTGTCTTGGCCTTCGAGGCTTGATTTACGCTGGTCTATGGGTCTGTCCTGTGCAGTTCTAGGAGGTCCACCCTCCCAGGCTTCGCCTCCCCTCTTTGGGGAGGATTAAGTTTATTGCTTACTGCCTGGGGCGCCCCTACCGGGGAATGCCAACGGGGCTGCTCAGGCAATTTTTAATGGCCAGAGTGCTCACCTTCTCGAGCGCTGGCTTTTCAAACCCCACTTTCCAGACCCGACCGTGGGTCACATCTTACTTGTGGGAGTAAGATAAAACTGGCCTTGTGCCTAACTCCTGGAGAGGAGTAAATAAATATTCATGAATTGGAGCCAAATTTAATTTAATCGAAAACATTTACAAAGTAAGGTTTAGTCGTCGAAATATTACCTTCACTAGAAATATTGTATATAAAGAAGTTTTGTAAATTGTTTCATGTATTGTTCATTTTTTTTAAATAAATATACAAGTCCAAATCTTATCATATTTTATTCAAACATGTATAGGTTAGGAACAAGATAATTAGTATTAAAAACATCATTTCGTGTAATTTACACGGGTCCCGCTTGTATTTAATTATTATTGTTGGGGTTATGTGTGTGGTATTTAACGTTGCATGTGTCCAATGGAAGACAGGAGGTAACTGGCCCTGGTCCTGATTCTTGTTCTGATCCAGGTCATGATCCCGGTTCTGGTCATGATCCTAGTTATGATCTTAGTCATTATCCTGGTCCCGGTCCTAGTTCTTGTTCTGATCCTGGTCATGATCTTGGTCCAGGTCCTTGTTCTGAACTTTGTTCATGATCCTGGTCATTATCCTGGTCCTGGCTATGACCCTGGTCATGATCCTGGTCATTATCCTAGTCAGGGTGGTGGTCCTGTTCATAATCCTGATCCTAGTCCTGGGCTTAGTACTTGTTCTGATCCTTGTCATGATCCTGGTAGTGGTCCTGGTCCTGGTTATTGTTCTGATCCTACTCATGACTCTGGTCATAATCCTGGTCATAATCATGATTTTGGTCATAATCCTGGTCCTGGTCGTGGTTCTTGTTCTGGTCCTGATCATGATCATGATCATGGTCATGATCCTGGACATTGTCTTGGTTCTGGTTCTGGTTCTGGCCATGATCCTGGTCCTGGTCATATTCCTGTAGCGCATCCTGGTCCTTGTTCTGATATTGGCCGTGATCCTGGTTGTGCTTCTGGTCATAATTCTGGTCCTGGTCCTAGTCATGGTCATGGTTATCGTCCTGGTCATATTCCTGGTCCTGGTCCTGGTCCACGTCCTCGTCCTCGTCCTCGTCCTTGTCCTGGTCCAGGTCCTGGTCCTGGTTCTTGTTCTGATCCTGATTGTGATTCTGGCTGTGATCATGGTTATGATTCTGGTCCTGGTCCTGGTCTTTGTTCTTATTCTGATCCTGATCATGATCCTGGTCATGATTCTTGTCCTGGTCCTGGTCATGATCCTGGTCATGATCCTGGTCATGATTCTGGTGATGGTGATGGTCATGGTCATGGTCATGGTCATGATCCTGGTCCTGATCCTGGTCCTGGTTTTGATCATGGCCTTGTGTGGCATTCAATATGGATGAGTTTAGATGACGTCCCCCGAGAGAGGAAGTTTCTAGGGAGTATCAAATTCACAAGCTGTTGCAAAAACGGACATTCACCAACTGGACAGAGCCCACTCTCACTCTCCATTACTTAATATTTTTTCAAATTTTGAATTTTGGCTTTTCCACTGCCAACTTATCCATCTATGTAATTCCTGTGATGATAAGATATTAATCTTTAAAAAAACCTTGGCTTAAGGAAAGAATAATAAACATGTTTTTACCGAGTACACCTTACATTGAACAATCGAAGTTGAAATAGATTTGTCATTCGTACATGTTTATCCCTCTTCTTTCATTTATCTTTATATATATATATATATATATATATATATATATATATGCAAAGCTGGACTAAAACAGGAATGTGTCGGTAGATAAATAGATATGAACAAACCCAGTTATAAAGAGTGGTAAGTCTGTTGATATATCTGAAAGAAAACATATAGATATAAAGTTAGTTTGGTCGACATAAATGATCAGACAATGAACAGAATATGAATGATGCATACAAAAAAAAGACCAAGTGAAAAAAAAAACGCAGCTCAAATTCGAACAAGAATCTATTTTTAATGATCTCCACTGAAAGCTGAAAAAAAAGTCTTATTGAACCCGGTGCAAATAATAGACCAATGCCAAAATCGATAAGTTGATCAATTTGATGAGCAATAGATCCATTCAGTCATGATTGATTTGACAAAACTTGAGGCAGACATCAGTTTGGTCGGCAGAAATTTAAACCTTTGTTTTCTATTCAATTATTTATAAACAATTACATTAGCACAAAATAGAATCAATGAAGACCGTTTGAATGGAAAGGGGGGGAAAAAAACAAGGAAAAAGAATGGATTTCAAAATGGATGACATTTATCGTCTGCTTCGTTTGCCAGATGGACTTATCATGAATCAAGCAGACAACATATCATTCTGGATAAGTTTTTTACATTCCTCCATCATTCTTGGTCTTGTGTAGATCAATGATCGCCAGTCTTTAGAATTTCATGGACCACTAAATATATCATTTTAAATTTGGTGGACCACTAAAATGAATTTAGAAAAAAAATACATTAATAGAATAGCATTTATAGAATGGCTTTATTCTCCCCAACTTCCAGCTTTATGCCACATCTTCCTGCGGTGGAAAGGAAGTAAATACCCAGTCTCAAAATGTTGTATTCAATTAATTCCCCGAACAGAAATTTTGTACCACTTTTATGTTGCTTACGAAGATTAAAATCAACATATAATGATACTAAACCTTATGTCTAGAATTTTTATTGAAATTTTGATCAGAATCAATTGCATGATTTTAATTCTAAAAAATGTCTAAAATATAAGGCTTAAGCTTCAGAAGAAATTGAAATTCAGGGAATCTTGCTTAATTGGTGTCTAATGACTACGGATCAAATTTAATGCAAATCTGAAATATTTGAATTTTCAAATGGGAGGATTGGTGCTATCAAATCAAGCTGTCTGAAAATACTGACTTCCTGACCTGACACGCATCAAACATTGATGTTATTGATTGTATCCTTTCCCTTTGCAAAACTCAATCATGTTCTGCAAAGTCAAAAACAAAAAAAATTTCCTCTACAAAACAACCAAACTAAACACCATCAATAAATATTTGAAGATATAAAGAACTTGAAGCATAAAAACGTTTACCAAAATGACAGGATTTGGCATTAAATAACCCGAAAAGGGTTGATATGCCATAAAACCCTTTAAAATGTTTCAAATAAACTGAAATTTGGAGAATGATTATTAATTATTAAAATTTCACAAAAATCGCAGGTGTCTGAACTTTCAAGAAGAGTTTCCAGCCCATTTTTACCCCTTTTGCATAAAACTAAATTAAATTAAACATAGCCCACATTACCCACCCTTACGTCTAGCAGATGTATTCCAAAATTCATAATGATAGGTTAATTAGTTTAGGGACAAATTCTATACATGCAAATACATAAACATATACACACAACTAACTTTATATAAAGATAATCAGAAAAACATTTTTTATTAATATAAAATACACCTGCATTAAAATGTGACAAAGTTATAGTGTGATTATTGAAATAAAAAAATTGAAAATTTTAAGTTCATTCAAGTAGTGTAATACTTGAATAAACTTAAAATTTTCAATTTTTTTATTTCAATAATTACACTATAACTTTGTTACATTTTAATCCATTAGTGTTTTGATATTTGTTCATGCTTGTTTAAAATCAGTTTTGGGATTTGGGGCTCCAATGACGTCACTGCAAGACCGAGAGGTGTGTTTATTTCAAGTCGAGACCGATACCGAGTTTTAATTGTTGTGACATGAAAATGCGTAGATCAGCAGTCACCAACCTTTTCAATTTGCTTTCCATGAAAAATGTCTCTATTGTTTTCTTTTGAAGTAATCTCGGTGTAACTGCAGTCACTCAGCTTTTAGCTAGCTGAGTGCAGTGTGTTTCATTCAAACTGATTGCAACATATCAGTTTCCTATCTTGATCGGACTGTTTTCACAAAGCATTTTTTCCATTACTGCGACTGATGCTGTATATATAAACAGTTTATGTACATTCATTACTCTACAATAAGTCAAATGCCGTAGTCTACAACAGTGTAAAAAATTAAATATCATAGCCTCAAATGCTATATGTTAAAAACGGTGCACGAATGAATATAATTCCCCAATTTTATTCTTTTAAGGATAAAAAATTAATTTTATAATTACTCATATTTTAGTCTCAGCATATCTACTTATTATCTTTCATTATCCTATCTTGATTTTTCTCCCTTCTTTCCGTGGTGGGCTTAGCACACACATGCATACCCATAAATTGGTGACCCCCTACACGTGTTAACCTACTACAGAGATGTGAAATTGATTCAGCAGTCAGATTGTGGGTTAGAGCCTCAGCAGACTTGGGGCAGCTTCTGTTGTTCAGAGAGTCTTGACTGGAAGATACCAGTCGAAGATCTGTTCTCGACAATCAGTCCAGCAGAAAATGGGCCATTTCGGTTGCATTTTCTGTCAGGTTGAGGTATTAGTCCTAGGTAGTCCTAGGCGGTCCACTCTCCCAAGCCTTGCTTCCCCTCTTTGGGGAGGAGTCAGTTTATTGCTAACTGTCTGAGGCGCCCCAATCAAAGAATGCCGATGGTGCTGTCCAGGCAATTTTTAATAGGTCAGAGTGTCCCTTCTTTAAAGGCACTGGCTTTATTCTCCCCACTGTCCAGCCTTGTGCCACATCTTCCTGCGGTGGAAAGGAAGTAAATACCTAGTCTCAGTATGTTGTGTTCAAATCCCGGCTAAGCTGTGGTCTCCACTTAACTCAGGGGCGGGCAACCTTTTCAGAGTGAGGGCCAGATGAGACTTTTGGAAGGAGATCACGGGCCGGAGTGAAAAACGAAATCTCAGAATTACTATATTGTGTTTACATGAATAAATTGTACAAAAATTGCATTGAACACTCTACAAATCTGATATTTTTTCTTAGGAGACTTCTGTATGTAATGTTATAAAAGGCGCCGACGAAGAGCCATTTTGGAATCATAAAAATTAATGAGAGGGAAGTAGCAAGTTGATCCAGCATTCGTTTTGACACACCTCACATAGGTTCTCTGTTTCATGCCCTTTCTTCGTCTCTCGTTTCCTCTTTGCCTCTCTCTTTCTCTTTTTCTATTTTTATCTCAGGCCAAGGATTTGAAATTAATAGTTGAAGAAAAATTAAATATACATGCATCATCGCTCGCTGATATTTATACATTTTTATCCCAATCTAAATCTTAATTGAAACTTACTTTTACGTCTATGTCACAAAATGATATGAGTTTTACTGGGAGGTCCGCGGGCCGGATTGCAATAATAAAGCATAGCAGGGTGGCGGACTGGATGCTAAGCCTTTGCGGGCCGGATGTGGCCCGCGGGCCGGAGGTTGCCCGCCCCTGATAACTAATACCCTGACAAAGGTATGAACCCAACTCTTCTCTTCCTAACTATAAGTGAAATATTAGGGTAGACTAAATTCTGGAAAATATGAGATGACAACTAGTCTAAGAGAAGGAGAACTCTAAACAATACCCTGAGTTCATTGTTGGTGTCACAAACATTTGCCTTACTCCTTTGTGATCAGTATATCTAAAGGTCTCTGCGGAGCTGTGCACGCCAAACGAGATGCTAAACTGATTCCGTAGCACAAGTGAGTTGATCGAAGAGAGACAATTACACGCACTGTCCATTAGCTTGGCCGTACTCCATACGCGAGTTGGCAACCATCAACCTACGGGATAAATGTGTTAAGGATTTGATAGTTCGAGACATTAAGCCCTGCAAGGAAATCCATCTTCGCTACTAAGTGCCTTAGACATATAAATGGTAACTATAAAAATACCCGTTCCTCGGCCGTACATATGTATGACATAATCATGTTGACACACCGGTCTTCATTAGATCACTGAAGTTAAGCAACGTTGCGCCTGGTCAGTACCAGATGGGTGACCATTTTGGAATACCAAGTGCTGTATGTGGGAGAATGGCGACGCCTTCTGCAAAAAAATTTAAAAGCTAACGTCATTAAAATAATCTGACTTTTTTATGGAAATCGCTCCTGACAAGGCATGAAGCTACTTGAAGCTAAGAAAGGTTAAAAACTAGCCAACAGCAATTCTTCGCCCTTTGTCAGAAATATCGCTCATGGAATGTGAGGACTAAAAGACAAAATAAGAGAAGCTCGAGTTACGTGGCTGCCGAAAATGGGCATGACTGGAATACGCATGCGATTGGTGACTGCTTGTGAATTTAATATTTCCTCCAAGGATATGTGTTGCACCGGGAGGATCTCTGGACAGGTTCATACTATGAATGCATGTTTCTCTCTCTTTTAAAAATTTTTAGTTCAGTTAATTCTCAGAGATCAAGGGGCCCCTTCTTGGGGCTAACATTTGATTTCTGTATGACTTACCTTTATATCTGAGAGCTCTTTTAGGGATCTTCCCTAATTGGGCTGGTCTGGTTGAGTCTCCAGCTTAGTTCTGTTACATCAATAGGAGAAGGTGCACAATTATTTTCCTCGTATATCCTACCTATACAGATTTCCCCCTTTTTTATTTTAGTTCAATTAATTCTCAGAGATCAAGGGGCCCATTCTGGGGCCAACACTTGATTTATTTATGACTTACATTTATATCTGAGGGCTCTTTTAAGGATTGACGTTATCCCTTTTAGAGCTGTCATCTAGACTTTGCTACAGCTTGGACTTCAGGGATTGTGGCTAGGTATTTCTTTTATAGATTTGGTTTGATTAATTCATTTGCTACTACCAGAATCGGTATAATGTTTATTTCATTCGGGGACCACATTGTTTTCAAGTCATTTTTGAGATCCTGGTATTTTGTAAGTTTTTTCGCTCAGTTCTAATGAGGCCATAGTCATTCATGATATCGATAATCAGATGAGTTCTTTCATGTTTATTTTATATGACAACGTCTGGTTTGATAGTCTTGTATTTTATGTAAGGTTATCTATCTCCCTGTATGTCTTTGTCATAGAAAACTGTCACCTTTCCGTTTGATGCCTATCGGTAAAGATTCATGCTCCCAGATGTCCTGCGATCTGTCAAGTGGCATCTCTTCACAGATCTTCCAGTGAAGGTATCTACATATTTTGTTGTGGCGGATAATCTAGTAATCATCTGCCAAAAAGGTTCTTAAACCAGACATTAGATGGATTTGACTTTCAACAGCCGAATGACAAAACCTGCAGTGGTTATTTTTGTGTAGACGAACCATTCTATTAAATCCGTTTGTGAGTATGCCCTGATCTTGTCTGTAATTCATTCCTCAGCAAATGGAAGCTTCCCACTCTTCAGTCATTGCAATACAACCTCCCTTAAATGTAACTTTGATTAAGTTCTTTCATGAACTTCCCTGCTCTCTTATGTTGTCCCCATCCTTCTTGCGTTGTCTTCAACTCCCTTTTTGTGTAATCCTTTCTCTTCTTTCACGTGATCCTTTATGTATTTGTTTATGTTTTGTCAAACGGACAACAACCAAATAATCTCCTTATTAATAAATTGTTGAAATTTAAAAGTTAGTCCAGAATGATGAAATTCATAATTATTAGGTACACTTATATTTTATACATAACATAATAGCCAGAACGCCAGGAAAGTCAATGGCAAGTCTAAGAAGAAATGGATTACAAAACAATTTATCTTAAACCTTATATTGAAATATCAACCATCAGCAAAAATGCTTAAAACTATATTAAAATCGCTGAAGATATGTTTAGATTCGAAAAAAAAATAGAAACAAAACTATGACCTTAAACCAAACACCAAACCAAAACTATGACCTTAAACCAAACACCAAACCAAAACTATGACCGTGAACCAAACACCAAACCAAAGCTATTACCTTAAATCAAACACCAAACCAAAACTATGACCGTGAACCAAACACCAAACCCAAACTATTACCTTAAATCAAACACCAAACCAAAACTATGACCGTGAACCAAACACCAAACCCAAACTATTACCTTAAATCAAACACCAAACCAAAACTATGACCGTGAACCAAACACCAAACCCAAACTATTACCTTAAATCAAACACCAAACCAAAACTATGAGGGTTAATAAACTATGATTGTGAATTAAACATTAAACCAAAACTATTACCTTAAACCTAACACCAAACCAAAAAACTATGACCATGAATCAAACCACCAAAACAAAACTATGAACCAAATAGCAAACCAAAATTATGACTTTAAATTAAGCACTAAACCAAAACTATAACTTTGAATCAAGCCCCAAGCCACAACTATGCCCGTAAATCAAACACCAAACGCTACTGATCAGAGACACATAATTCCTGTTTTTGTTTAATTGAAATCAAAAATTCCTTGATTCTTATTAATGTCATCTTCAAAATGAGTTCTTTTTTTTCTTTCCTTTTTATGATAATCTTTTCTTTGAAGAATTTTCTCAGAGTGTTTCCTTACCAGAGAAATTGAAAGAGGAAAAAATTGGCAACTTTATGAATTTGTTCTTCTGAAACATTGAATTAAAGTTACTAAAATTTCTGAGTGTGAGTGTGTGAGTGTGTGTTTATTCGTTTTCTGTTTTAAATAATTTTTGACAATTTCAAACTTAGCAGAAGAAAAAGTTCTTTGGCATTCCCATTTCCAAATCTGCCATCCAAGTGTATGTCTGAGAAGCAATCCAAAGATGGCAGAATTTTAGGAGATTTATTCTCATGTCTCAGTTTCTGCTTGTTGAAAAAAAAAATGCCGAGTTGCTTTTCCTATTTTAATGCTACCAAATGTTGTTCGGCTGCGGCTTTCAAAGTTGAATCTTAATAACTCATAAGCAGGTTACGGATACCAAAACTCTGTGTCCAATCGGATCAGGAACTGCAATTCTTTTATTTCTTATTTTTATTTTTTTAGAGACATCATTGCTTCTTAAAGGCGTTTTGTCTGTTGGTCCATTGGTCACGATTCAATTTGAAATAACATTTTCATTGGTCTATCACACTTCAGTTTGAAATAGTACCTTCGTTGATCTGTCACGCTTCAGTTTATAATAGGATTTTTCATTGACTTGTCACGCTTCAGTTTGAAATAGAATTTTCATTGATCTGTCACGCTTTAGTTTGAAATAGCATTTTTATTGGTCTGCCACACTTCAGTATGAAATAGTACCTTAATTGGTCTGTCAGACTTCAGGTTCAAATAGTACCTTCATTGGTCTGTCAGACTTCAGGTTCAAATAGTACCTTCATTGGTTTTTCATGCTTCAGCTTGAAATAGAATTGTCATTGATCTGTCACGCTTCAGTTTGAAATAGCAATATATCAATGGCAAAGCACAATCACAGACTTATTCGTCAACTGATTGGCTATTTTTACAGAGATTTGCGTATTTCTGATAAGTTCAAATCTTTTATTTTACACTGTTTGGCAAGAATAACAAAACAAGGTAAAATAAAATATTTGAACTTTTAAAGTAAATATATTTGAACTTTTAAAGTTCGTATTTATGTGTTGGGATTCAACCTCCCCCCCCCACACACACACACATACATACACATTTTATGAGTACATTTATCTTGCTGCATTTAGTGCGTTTTGTTTGTGTCACTTTTCTGTTTATTTTTATTCAAATGTGGGGAAGTTGGCTCTTTTGTATTTTAAGTTCCCAAAGTAACAAAAACTCTTGTTTGACTAACAGTGATAACTCGATTCAGTAACACTGCATACAGCGTAAGCTTTATTTTTACTTATTTTTATATCTATACATATATATTTAGACTTTTCTAAAATGGAGAGTGATGAAAAATTTTCTTTTCTCAGAACTAGTATATATTGCCTTTTTTGTATTGTCATCCCAGACTTAGGGTTAATGTTTTGATTAATGAATGGCATATTTGTTTTTAGGGGGGGGGGGGCAAAAGAGAAAACTTTTTTTGTTAGAAAAAAATGCCCTTCATTATTAACACAAACACTAACTCTAATAGCGGCTCTACCAGACATTACCTCCTCCTTTGGGAGAATGTTGTTTTATTGTTTGTCACTTAAGATGCTTCTACCAGAGAATGCCAACAAGTGAGTTCACGGTTATTTTTGTACTTTTCCAGAGTGCCTCTAGTTGTTGAAGGCGACCTTTACTACCCCCTCTCAATAATCTAATCCGAGCTCAATGGATGAACCAATGGGTAACATTTTTTCTACTATTATATATATAATCAAAGAAAGTCAAATCTCAAGGTAATAAATAAATTATTCGACAGCTGTTTCGTCCGATGACAATAAAAATATTATGTTAATTCACAAAACTAACAGTTTTATCCACGATTTCATCAGAAAAACAAAACAAAAATAAAAAATATAAGCATCTTTTCCATACTTGATTTGACCTCATTCGTACTCCATCAGACAACTCCATAATATATATATATATATATATATATATATATATATATATATATATATATATATATATATACTTTTTAGTTATATTCCAATGACCAAAGGAAAAATCAATCCATAACCATAATTTTTATATATTTATTTATTTTTTTCAATTTCCATATTCTCTGACTTGTGACTGCGATTCTGCTGTTTACGTTCGATAACATTCTAGGCTAATCTTATTTTTGTTTTAAGATTTTATGTAGCATCTATTTTTTTAATCATTAAACTGTAGGTTTAACAATATTTTATCAACTAGGAATTTTCAATGTTTTTGTTGAGTGTTTTTTCCATCGGTGTCCTGTTTTGGAGAAAGGTTAGTTGAGACTAGCTCGACTAGTTTGAATCCTATATGACGTCGTGAAAATCGTTTAAAGTTTCGGGGGCAACGCCTTTTTTTGGGGGGGGGGCGGGACGAAATATATGTTAACTTTAGTGAGTTTTTTCATGCTTTTTAACTTTCACTTGTTTTTATCAAGCCCTCTTCTTGGGCTTTTCTCATCTTCCTTCCTTCTGTTTTTGATTGATATGTGTTTCAATTACTATTAAATGAACAATTTCTCTGATGATCAGCGATGTTAAAATAAAGACTATATATTTTTGTTGACTGAGATGTGAAACGCGCGTAAGATATGAAAAAAAAAATGGGATTAAAAATAAATGTAAATTTTGTTTGTAAGATGAAGAAAAAATACAGGTATTCATCGAAGTCAGAAAATGAGGAAATTAAGAAAAATGAATAAATAACAATTATGGTTATGGATTGATTTTTCCTTTTGTCATTGAAATATAATTAAAAAGTATATATGCTCTGAAACTTGTAACACAATCTCATTGAGCTTGCAATTTGAACAAATTTCGGAGATTATAAAGAGTGAGAGTATACCTAAATATATATTTTTTATAAAAACTAATGTATATATATATATATATATATATATATATATATATATATATATATATATATATATATATATAGGTATTAGAGTTGTTTACAGCTGTTTCAAGGCAGTGTTTATTTTAAGTTATGGAATTAACCATAAATGTTTCTTAAAACACTAAACTATCTTCAAAACATGTTCGGAAACTGGACCTTCTACATCTACTAACCCAAGAACTCTCATCCGTTCTTTCAACTGCTCTACATCTATCTATCTTAATCTGTTAATCTCTATTTAATCTATTGCTCTCTCCCTCTCTCTCTCTCTCTCTCTCTCTCTATATATATATATATATATATATATATATATATATATATATATATATATATATAGGTATTAGAGTAGTTTACAGGTGTTTCAAGGCAGTGTTTATTTTAAGTCATGAAATTAACCATAAATGTTTCTTAAAACACTAAACTATCTTCAAAACATGTTCGTGGGTGCCTAACAAAAAAATTAAATCGCTCAACAATGTCCAAAAAGTTACAAATTCCACCATAAACAAAACAAAAATTACGAGGAAAGATCCATTGTCAAATACCTCGATAAAAACCATTAATTATTAAAATTAATTCCACATCGAAATGCATATCATCCTAATCCAAGAGAAAAATTCAAGAGGCACGAAAATCCACCATATTGATTTTCAATAAGCTTTGTCATATAAAGGGATAATAGGTTTAGTTTACTTATATTCAAAGGAAAGTAAATATTAATGAAAAAAATAATTGTATTTATTTTTTTCATTACTCTACTAAGAATGGAATTTATGTATATAAACAAATAGTTCTTATACGTCAATTATTTTCTCAAATAGCTAAAAATACTGAACTCAGGTAACAATCTAAACCTCTTCACACATACACTCATATACAAGTTAGTGTATATGATTTATTAGCAACACATATATATATATATATATATATATATATATATATATATATATATATATATATATATATATATATATATATATATTAAAATGGCTTACATAAATGAAATTACGTTTCAGTACTACTTGTACCTCGTCGGGGCCAAAGGTGGTAATGAGAACAATTCATCCAAAAGAGTCATAATTAAAAATTTCAAATAATCAAATTCTACAATCAGCAGCAGCAGCTGCCTAGACGAACGACTCAGTAACTCGGCTTAAGTGCATGATAAGGGGAGGGGGTAAAGTGTCAAAACCTGTCACTTTCTTTTCTACCTTCAACTGGCCAATTCAACTTCCTCCTCCCATTTTATTTATTTATTACTTCTTTCAAAACATCCGCCCTGAGATCTTACAGATTACAATAATATAACTATTATCAATGTGTGCAAATGTATACACACACAAGCAACAGAGCGAACACATAGATGCACATCACACACATACATAATAGAATATATATCTATATGAAAGATATAGCACACACACTTCATTATCTCTGCATTTCTAGGAGTTAATTAATGACAAAAAAAAACGTTGTAGAATGGGAAATACTTAAGAAAGCAAAATCCTGTGAATCCATTGGCTCACCTTGCTTTTTGTGCCTGAATGAGAAGCTTGGGATAATAAGATTTAAAGACAGGGACAAATTGCTAAATGTAAAACAAGAGACAATGCTGAACTGCAAGCATTTCAAAAGACATACACTCAGCAGATTTTGAACAATAAAAGCAATAACAGCTCAGCCTCCATATTTTTTATGTTATTGCCTTTACTTTATTTTATTTTGCATGAGGTCATCGTGTAATAATTTTTTCCTTTTTCAATTTTACCATTATTTGATGTTTTATTTCATATATTTATTTTTATCTTTGTTTATTTTATCTTAGCACAGACTGATCCGAAAGTAAGCACTACCCCCCTCCCCCAAAAAATAAATAAATACGATTCTACTTTTTTAGGCGCTTACGTGTGAATACCCAGAAAATTCTGGCGACAATAGAAAACAAAAAAAGAGTTGAGCATCAGTGTCGCATATAAATTTAACTTAAAATAATCCTCAATATTTGGGCCATTCTAGGGTTTTATGGCAGTTAACCATTTTTTTTTTTTTGCTATTGGAGATAAATTCTGTGCTTATTTGGGAGGCAGGAATCCACTCTTTTAGGCAATTACGTGTTGTTTTACGACCTTGCCAATCGGACTTAGGGTTAGTGTTAAAAATATATTAGTTAACTGTCCTAATAAGTTAGAATGACGCTAGAAGGTAGAATCACATTGTTTAAACTTAGCTGAGGGTGTTAAAATTATGGAAATCTCGTAGTAAAAACATTGTTTTAACTATACTTATCCCTAAATTATTGGTGTTTTGATATGAATATAATTTGGATGAATGGAAAAAAAACTATTGCATTTATTCAGTCAGAAGACAGAAAAAAAATTAAGTTTAAAAAAAATATGAATCTATTTTTTTTTATTATTTAAAAAGTAGAGAGGGGTGGGGAACTTTTTTTTCTTTATTATAGTCAATATAATCATATTCAATAGTCGTCGTAGTCGTTGTCGTCATCTAAAACAACAACAAATTTAGTTTTAAAGATAAAGTATATATCTAAAGAAAAACTTTGTTAGTTATTGCGTTCAAAGCAGAGTGTATTTTTTTCAAATGAATTATTCCAAGTAATCTAAATTGTTGTTTCGTGTAAACATGCGTGTAATGAATAATTACGAATAACTTTCCTTACACTAACTTATCTCCCCTTTGGAGAACTCTCCTGCTTCTACTAACCACTATAAATAGTAGTACTAATATTGTACCGACATTGTGTGCTGAATAAAGCTTTCCCAAGTTACGTCTGTTCTCGTTAGTCATTACAATGCGCATTCTTAAACCTGACCGGAAGTTATTCGAATTTCAAAATAATCATTTTAAACGTTAAATGTTTTTCATAAAATCGTTGGAAATAATATTACTACTAATAATAATAATAACATTAATATTAACAAAAAATGTTAATATATATAAGAAAACTGTAAAACGAAAATTGAAATGAATTGTTCAGAATATTAATTAGAAGGTGTTTATAAAATTATTATGCTAATGAAGCATCAGGATGACTGTGTTTACACAGTGTTCTGTTGGCTATATATAATGTATTTGAAAATAGTTAAATATATAAATTAAATAAGCGTAACATGTTTTGATATTTACATAGTTAGGATAAATGGAAAAATATTTCGTATTTATTCATTTATATATATATATATATTAATATTAATTTTTTAATTCGTTTTTTCGATTCATCGCACGACCGATTTGGTATTGTCGTCTATGTTGTATAAAAAAATCGCCATATTTTCGCGAACGTTTTCGACCGACGTCGGGCATCTTCAGGCGGAAGAATGAGTATGCAAAATAAAAGATTGGTGAATTTATTAAGAAGACGCTTTTAAAAAACATTTCAATACCACTTCAACAACACTTCAACATACCTTCACCCCCCCCCCCTTTTTATACAACATGGACGCACAATATCAAATCGGTCGTGCGACGAAGCAGAAAAAAAAACGAATCAAAAAATAAATAAACAGAAGCTGGCGCTACTGTTTAACCAAACATGCATAAGAGAAGGAATGTTGCCTAATTACACAAATATATATATAAAGTAATCAATTTGGATCTTTTGATGTTTCTATGGGTTCCCTGGACTCAGCAGAGGTCACTGATCTGGTTGGTCTTTACATACTATATAATCTCACAAAAAACATTAGCATTGAAGATATAGGCCTATATAGGGATGACGGATTACTAATAGTAAAGAACTCAAATGGACAAAAATGTGAAAGAGTAAAAAAAATTATCCTTAGAGAAATGAAAAGATTAGATCTCAAAGTAGAAATAACATCTAACATTAAAATAGTTAATTTTCTAGACGTAACATTTAACTTAGATAAAGAAACTTATGAACCGTATACTAAAGACAATGCCAACCCGATCTATGTCCACCCACTCTCTAACCACCCAAAAACCATTATTAAACACATCCCCAGATCAATCGAAAAAAGAATTAGTGATAACTCCTCTAATGAAGAAATTTTTAACAAACACAAGGACTTTTACAATAAAGCGTTAAAGCAAAGTGGATACAAAAACACCCAAATTAAATTCACCAAACCTACACCTCCCAACAACAGACGCAAAAATAGGGGTAGAAAAATTATCTGGTTCACACCCCCATATAACAACATGGTTAAAACCAAACTCGGTAAAAGATTCTTAGACTTAATCAATCTACACTTCCCTCCCAACAATATACTGCACAAAATCTTTAATAAAAACACCCTCAAATTAAGCTATAGCTGTGGTGAAAATTTAGAAAAAATAATAAAAAAACATAACAACAAAATTCTAAATGAAAAAACTACCGCAACTAAAACAGCAAATACCAAGGCCTGTAACTGCACAAACAAAAAAGAATGCCCATTACAACATAATTGCCAAATAACCCAATCAGTATATCAAGCAACCATCTCTACTAAAGAAAACCCAACCCTGAAAAAATTCTACATAGGTATGGCTGGTAATACCTTCAAAGAAAGATATACTGGACATAAGTGTTCTTTTAATAACCCTACATATCAAAAAAGAACCTCACTTTCTATATATTACTGGGAACTATACAACAATAACCTATCACCAACAGTAACTTGGAACACAATTCGAAGAACTAGCACCTGTGGTTCCCTAAACTCACCTTGCTACCTTTGCCTAACAGAAAAACTTGAAATAATTAAATTCAGCGATAGGGGCAAACTTCTAAACAAAAAACAAGAAACATCAATTAACTGTAGGCATAATAGATTACACCTTCTTAGTAATCCACTCATAACCCCTTAGGCTGTTATTATATATAAGAAAAAAACACCTCCCCACCAACTGAAAATTTTGTCAACACAACTATCATCTTATACCTTTTATTAATTATTATTATTTTTATCTATATTAGTAGTAGCTTTTTTGTTTGTAGTATTATTTGTAGTAGTACTGTAAGCGGTAGTATTGGTTGGTATTATTATTGTTGTTATTATTATTATTATTATTATTATTATCATTATTATTATTATTATTATTATCATACCCACAACGATTAACACTAATGGTCATCTTCTGTATTTTTCTTTACTCTTAAATACCCCCCTTTTATGCTTATCCATTCTTTGATTAATATTTCTATATTTCTTAGATTATTTTTTAGATTATATATTTTTTAGATTATTATTTATTACTACTATTATTAATATCTTAAACTTAACTATTTGTCATTGAATCATTTTCTTCATTCTTTTCATTTTTTCATTTTTTCACATTTTTTCCTTTTTTTCATTTTTTCATTTTTTCATTTTTTCATTTTTTTCATTTTTTCATTTTTTCATTTTTTTCCATTTTTTCCTTTTTTCCATTTTTTCCTTTTTTTCATTTTTTCATTTTTTCATTTTTTCATTTTTTCATTTTTTCATTTCTGTACTTTTTATCAAGATAATTATTGTTATCAGTGGTGACACCATGTCTGACGTTACTATCATAGTTATTGTTATTTGCAGCAATGAAATTAACAGTAGCACTATTATTAATAATATTGCCATGTTTTACCGTTACCTTACTTTTGCCTCCACTGCCATTTTTATTATCTTTATTATTATTATTATTATTATTATTATTATTATTATTATTATTATTATTATTATTATTATTATTATTGTTGTTATTGCCACCATTATGACTACTTCTATAATTTTTCACTATCATCATTACTATTGTTAAGATTACTGGGATTACCACTCTGATTACTGTTGTCTGTTAAACCACTATTTTTATATGATCAGCATTATTGCAACCATTAACCCATATCATAATATCGGCAAACATTATCTTATCATTATCTAATATTATTATGATAATCACTACCCCCTAGGATTCCTAATATTCCTTAATTATTCTATTTCTTTCCTAAACTATTATTTTTATTATTATTATCATTACCATTATTATTATCATTATTATTATTATTATTATTATTATTATTATTATTATTATTATTATTATTATTATTATTACTATTATTATTAATAATTAATAACGCCAGCATTTTCCAGTTATTCTTTTAGTTATATATTTTTAATATTTTTTAATTTTTTAATATTTTTTAGTATTTTTTAGTATTTTTATTATACTTCATTTATTATTATTTTCATTATTTCACCTCAATTATTAGGGGTATCCATTATTATTATTATTATTATTATTATTATTATTATTATTATTATTATTATTATTATTATTATTATTACTACTACTACTGTTATTGCCACCATTATGACTACTTCTATAATTTTTCACTATCATCACTACTATTGTTAAGATTACTGGGATTACCACTCTGATTACTGTTGTCTGTTAAACCACTATTTTTATATGATCAGCATTATTGCAACCATTAACCCATATCATAATATCGGCAAACATTATCTTATCATTATTTAATATTATTACGATAATCACTACCCCCTAGGATTCCTAATATTCCTTAATTATTCTATTTCTTTCCTAAACTATTATTTTTATAAACTCTAAAATATTATTGACCACTATTATTATTTTTATTATTATTACCATTATTATTATTATTATTATTATTATTATTATTATTATTATTATTATTATTATTATTATTATTATTATTATTACTACTACTACTATTCCTGTTACATTTAACGAATATACTTATTTATTCAAATTAACTCCAGACAAATTATAAAGACAATATATACCCGGAACCGCGACACATTTTATCACCGCCCCAACCAATATAACAATCAGCCCAGTTTGCACGCACGCATACTACAGTTCACTTGGAAAAAGACATTTATAAACTCGACGGTTTTTTGACACCTAATTCTTGCATGTCTACCACCCCCCTCCTTCCCTCCTGACCTAAATCAACAGACGCCCTCTCTCTCTCTCCTTCTTCTTCTTTTTCTTTTTCTTTCTTTTTTCCTCTATGTGTCTCTCCCCTCATCATTATTTGTTCCTCTTTCCACCATATATTCTTATTTTTTATTTATTTATTTATTTATTTATTTATTTGCCCTGTCTGTTTCAGATTCTAGACCTTAGATTTTTAGATTTTTTAATTTTTAATTTTTAATTTTAATTTTAATTTTAATTTTAATTTTAATTTTAATTTTTTAACGGCTTTAATTTTTGAAATGTTAAATGTCTTTCCTTCTTCTTCTCTGTCTCTACCCCTCCACTTCATTCTCTCCAAATATGATCTGAGGTTAAGATCGGATTCTAACTCTGCCTGATGAGATCTCAGTTTATAGTAACTGTTGATCGATAACATCGGCATGCCAGTGTCGCAGATTTTGTACATGTCTGTGTAAATAAAATTATCATATATATATATATATATATAATATGTTGTAAGTGGAGTGATAATAAGTGTAATCTCCCCTGCCAGACTAATATTTATCTTCTGCTGTGGCATTTGTTGTCCTTCACATACTTTGATGTCAAGCCACAGTTCAGGATAATTTTCAGACCGGATCAAAAGAACAACGCAATGTTTACATTGGGATGTTAAAAAATGCATCCATTTCATCATTTCCAGTTACGCAATATACGATGATGCACAACAAATGCACCATAAGAGAAACACGAAAGACATTCCATTCTGTTTTCCATTCTTTTGTTGTTTTCTGGTGAATTTTTTTAGCATATGTAGCTTCGTGTTTTCGTCTAAAGCAAAAAAGAAAAAACGGTGGCCATTTAGTTCTGTTTTCTCACTCTGAAAGTGTGAAACATAATGTCAACTTTGGATATTAATTGATCATGTTTCTAAATGTTTAATATCAACTCCAGAAAACCGATTGCCCTAGGGAATCCCTGATATTTTCATCAGTCTCCCCACACTTCTTTTTATTGATCTACCTGACCGTTATTTTTTGTTTGCTTTGTTTGTGAGCTATAACCATTATGAAACAACCAGAATCAACATTGTAACAAGTGAAGAAGAAGAAAACTCATAATAGAAGAAGAAGAAGAAGAAGAAGAAGAAGAAGACAAAGAAGAAGAAGAGGGAGGTGGAAGAGGAGGAGGAGGAGGATTATGCGAAGAAGAAAAAGAGAATCATGTGATGAAAAAAAATAATCATAATGTGGAGAAGAAGAAGAAGAAGAAGAAGAAGAAGAAGAAGGAGAAGAAAAACGATAATACAAAGCAGAAGAAGAGTTAGAAGAAAGATAATGCAAAGAAAGAAGAAAAATAAGAAGAAGAAGAAGAAGAAGAAGAAGAAAAGGAAGAAACAGGATAATATGAAGAAAGAAGAAGAATGAAGGAAAATACGAAGAAGAAGGATTATCTGCAGAAGAAGAAGAAGAAGAAGAAGGAGGAGGAGGAGGAGGAGGAGGCGGCGGAGGGAGAAGAAAAATGGTAATGCAGGATCACCTGAAGATGACTATGAAGAAGAAATGGAAGAATAAAGGATAATGCGAAGAAAGAATAAGAAAAAAAATAGCAGAGAAAGAAGAAGAAGCTATGAAAGACGGAAAAAAGGAGAAGAAGAAAAATAGAAAAGAAAGAGACGAAAAGAAAGGATGCGAAAGAAAACAGATCAGACAGAAAAAATAGAAAAGAAGAAAATGACAGATGATGAAAAAGTTCAGTTGAAGAAGAAGAGAAAAAAAGATTATGATTAAAAGAATAATAAGAAAACATAAAAACGAACCGTATTTATCAAATGAACAAAAAAGAAGTGTTATTTTTGTCTTTTATACCCGTCTCTACAATATGTGAAAATGGGGCAATGACGAGAGGGAATGAGTGGGCCGAGATGACATTTAGCATTTGAATGTTTCATATCTAAAAGGTGCTATTGTAAAAAGCAGGTGCGAAAGATCTTCGGAAATGGCTGTAAATGTCTACAAATGTAGAAACGTACAATTATTTTGAGAAATTGCAAAAGACAAAAGAGAAAGACCTTGAAATATGTAAAGTTGATGAGGAGGTAAATCATATAATGAGTAAAGGGTGTTATGAGTTGGGTCTTCAATTTGTCAAAGTATCTCATAAAAATGCTTCGTCGGTCGGTATGTCACTCAGATACACTTAAGTTCCAAATATCATTTGAAACAGATTGAATGGACCAGTCAAATTTTAGATGAATCCAAGTATTTCTTTAGAAGAAGAAGAAGAAGAAGAAGAAGAAGAAGAAGTGCATCTATCAGTCAAGTAAATAGGCACAGTCACCTTTAGGTTTTGAATAGCATTTTTGTTGGTCTGTCACATTCAAGTTCAAAATAACATTTTTGTAAATCTGTCAGTCACATTTAGGTTTTCAATAGCAGTTTAGTTAGTCTGTCACACTCAAGTCTGAAATTCGAGTTTCGTTGGTCTGTCGTGCTTAAGTTTGAAATAGCATTTTAGTTGATCTGTCAGTCACACTTATGTCTGAAATTCCATTTTCATTGGTCTGTCATGCTTACGTTTGAAATAGCATTTTTTGTTGATCTGTAAGTCACACTTTTCATTGGTCTGTCATGCTTACGTTTGAAATAGTAGATTGACTGAATGTGTTTTTAGAATATCCATTTTTGCTTTTGTTTTGTAAATTGTTTTCTTTTTTATCCATTTCTTCTGCAAATCTCCCGAACAAAATGAAGTTATCTAGTAATTCAATTTTTAATGTTAAGCGTAATTTTATTTTTTGGTCAGAGAAAATCCTCCGTTTTTCCCCCTCCAGACCAAATGTTTTCTCTCATTCAGAATATCCAGACGTCCAAAATAATAAAATAGCTATGAGTAACTATTTGCCTACAGAATTCGAATAAGTTTCTTTCCTTGACTTTTTGTAAACGTAATGATAAAAACAAAATTGCTCACATGAGGCTAGAGTAAGGAAAAATCGGAAAATTCCATTAAAAGTAAAGATTAGAATTAGAGCTACGTGTTCAGGATGTTGTATTACAGGCAGAAAGTCACCAGTGACACGTAGTGGATAAAGCTGAAAAACAAACTATACACACTAGGTGGAGAATAACTTGAGATACAGAAATAGAAACACTTGAGGAAGGGGTTATATCTTCGAAACATTTTGATACGTCGGCATTACACATACGACTCTAGTGATCGAAGGGAAATCAGAAAGCAAGTACGATTTTTTATATAAATTTTTAAAAATCGGCTTGTCATTCAGTATACCGTTTTCCTTCTGATAACCCAGTATATTTCTGCATTGTTATAGCCTTCTATAGATCATCTATATTTAAAATCTTTCTCTTACTTTCTGAACCAAGAAGGAGAACAATGGTGTTTGGGACATCTGCTCCCTCCCCTATCGAAGGAGGAGTTGGGTAGACCCCTGGAGTATTATGTATGTATATTGCATACACAGTTTGACAGAGGATAACCAATTTGTGTGCAAGAAAGGTAAGACAATGGAGATGGGTGAGAACTCAGGTATGGAGAAAGTATATCTGGATGGCAGAGCTATTGAGGTTGTCAAGAAATTCTGTTACCTTGGTGATACCATTGGAGCACAGGGTGGAGCAGGTGCTAGTGTGATTGCAAAAGTTAGGAGTTGATGGCATAAGTTCAGGGAATTTCTACCATTACTAACCAGCAAAGCGTTACCACTGTCGACCAAGGGAAGAGTCCATCAGGCATGTGTACTAAGTGTGATGATGTATGGAAGTGAAACCTGACCAATGAAGGTTGAGGACATGCGTTGCATGGAGAGAAATGATATGAGAATAAGATGCATGTGTAATGTGAGTCTTAAGACAGGCTTAGTTCTGATGAACTTGGAGTAAGATTAAATTTGGACAGTAGAAGTAGATGTGTGCAGAAGAGTAGACTCTGATGGTATGGCCACGTTGACAGAATGGATGAGAGTTCTTGGGTTAGTAGATGTACAACAGTTGAGGTAGCAGGTTCAGTTCACAGGGGGGGAGGGTAGATAAACATCACCTCTTTCTCTCAGTTGTCTAAAATTCGACTCACCATCCGCCTTTAATCCGTCTTATTTAAGTCAGTTGGTCTCTACATATGCAAATTAGTTGCTCACGCATGCAAATTAGTTGGTCATGTATGCAAATTAGTTCCAACTATAAAAATCGGCCATTATGAAAACAAGTTCTTTTTCTCTCTAGCAAACGGTTGTCCTACATGCGAAACATCTAATACGCTTTGAAGCTGATGAGTGTCCGTTTTCGTCTGTATTTCTAAAAAAAATATTGAAAAGTCTTGTATCAGACTAAGCAGATCTTTTTAAAAAGTTCAATAATCTTTTGCCATACATAACTGAACTTTATAAAATATATTTTTTTTAAACATAATCAGAACAGAATTAAATATTGAGGTTGTATGGAGTAAACTTTTAATCACCAAAACAAAGAAAAAACGAGAAACAGACTGGCTCTACTTCTCTATCTATATATAAACTTATTATTAATAAATACATAGTTTTATCCATAGACATATATGTTTTGCGATTTTTTATTTTACACTCATCAGTATGGAATTACATAACTACATCACCCATCGAACGATTCGAACAACATACTATGAACCCTGGTTTTGTAACCATTAGGCCAACAGAGCGATTACGCTTTGAAATGCAAGAGAAATACATCTTGTGTCTTTTTTAATGTACACACAAGTAATGTGATTCTAAAGGGAGTTCTATCTCCCAAGGGAGAGAAACCATGTAATGTGGCTAATTTATGAATCATCAAAGTTAGGTATGTGTATAAGTTTATATATATGTATATACAGAATTCACTACTAAACGAATTGACTGATAATTATGAATTTTGGAATACTGCTACTAGGCGTAAGGGTGGATAAAGTGGGCTATATTTATTTTATTTCAGATTAAAGAAAAAGGGGGTGGAAGCTCTTCATGAAAGTTCACATACCATCAAATTTTTGTGAATATTAACAATAGGTATTAGACATCAATTAATAAATATTCCCCAAATTTCAGTTTCTTTGGAGTATTTTTAGGGGGCATAACATGGGTACAACCTTCCTTTTTGAAAATTCATATATTTTAGAATTGCATTAAATTTGATCCACCAGATACCAATTAAGCAAGATTTCAATTTCTTCTTAAGATCCCTTAAATTTTAAACATTTTCTAGAATCAAAATATTTTCATGGATTTTGATCAAAATTGGATTAAGGATTCTAGACGTAAGGTTCAGCATCATTATATCTTGATTTTAATCTTCATAATGGTACATAAAAGTGGTACCAGACTGTTCTGTTTGGGGAATTAATTTTACCCATCCTGGGACGGGTGTTCTTTTAATTATTTATAAGATTGAATAGACTGGGTTGGTCTTTGTAGAATATTGAAAAGTCTTGTGGCGGACTTTGGATGGGTAACACATCAGCAGATAACATTAAATCACACTGGATCCATGTGTGTCTTGCTTATAAAACAAGTGGCTGAAAGTTTACGATAGACGCTGTCGGAACATGAAAAGCAAGAGGATGGATCCAGTCTGCCCAGCCACTGACAATAACTTACTCTTCATGCACTTTACCTTTTACTTTTTTATTATTGTTAGATATTATTAAGATTAAGCCTCTCCTTCTTTGCTCATGAAATGTAAATTTGCATACGGGATTATTCTTTCCTTTCTTTGTTATTACTATCAGTTATTATTAAGATTAAACCTCTCTTTCTTAGCGCATAAAATTTAAATTTGCCTACGTAATTATTCTTTCCTTTCTTTTTAATTGTTATCAGTTATTATTAAAAATTCAATTTGCATACATGATCATTGAAGCGAGCCGAACACACATACGTTTATTTTTATTATATAGATTAAATGCCATCACTTGTTTTAATCAGTTAACACATAAATGGGAAAGATATGTCGGATAAAGATAGTTTGAGAGAGAAACAACCAAAAGTCTGGAGAGACGGAATCTAGAATCCATTATTGAAGAATCACCCATCCTCACCCACTATGTAATAACAGAATCAGAAAAGAAATGCTTGAAGTCACATGGGATATGCACGCTATCATATTCTCAGATATCCAGGTGCCAGGAAATATGACATGAAAAGGAAGATAAATGAAAACTGAAATATTGATTACAAAACAAGACAATTCCATATATGTCAGAAATAAACATGCAAAAAGAATATCCTAAAGAAAAAAAATTATTAAATAAAAACAAAAAAAACTTTTTCATGATTGGCGATGGAATGGAACGTAAGTATTTCTTCTTTAAATTCAAACTGTCATGAAAAGAATTCCTGTATTGTTTTTGAAATAGACAGATTTTTGGAGAGTAAATCACGTTGACACACCAGTTCTCGTTAGATCATCGAAGTTAAGCGACTTTCAGCCTGACCAATATACGATGGGTGACCATTTGGGAATGATAAGCGCTATATGTGGGAGGACGATGGAAAAAAATACAGCCAAAAGATGCCGTTAGCAAGTCTTTCCCAGTAAAGTTTACATAAGAATACACTTTTAGATTTTATGTAGATTCGCTAACCTTTTTTTCTAAAGAGAACGGATAGGCATCACATACACACATACATTGAGTTATATTATATATATATATATGTATATATATATATAGTGAGATAAAGGAAAATAAAGATATAAAATATATCTTTTAAATACAGCCTATCATGAAAGGTTAATGCTCGATATACGAGAGAGAGCAATAATATAAATGTGATATAAAATTCCTTCCTTAAACCATGGCTTTGCACAAATGTAAAATCAATGGTTTAAGGAACGAATAATAAAATAATTTTCTTATATAAATCCCTTGTTTGGAACAATTAATGATTTAATAGATATTGCATTCTTCCCAATTTTTATTCTCATCACTTCTTATATATATATATATATATATATGTATGTATATATATATATATATATATATATAGTACAAGAGAGAGAGAGAGGTTAAAAAGAAATAACTCAGGCCAACATTCCAGTTATTTCACGTTATAATTTTATTTCTTCTAGTCAGGTGGTGGTGCAGCGATAGCAAGACGACGTCTGATGATTCTCGTCCTGACTAAAAGAAATACAATTATAACGTGAAATGACTGGAATGTTGGGTTTAGTTATTTCTTTTTAACTTCTATTCTTGCTCTGTTTTACATTGAGCGCTCTGACTCAGGACTTCCTACAGAAATTCCTCTATCCTTCACAGATCTAACACACTATACACACACACACACACACACACACACACACACACACACACACACATATATATATATACATATATATATATATATATATATATATATATATATATTAGTACTTCATGTATCCACATAAAATATTATAAGGAGATATAATTTTTTATGTGTCAGTTTTCAGTATTTACTTCAACAGTGCTCGATACGTAAGTAGAGCTAGGTAGTAAGCAATGAAAATATATATGGCAATCAAGTTACACAGAGGCTCCCGTGTTTCATCCCCGGGGGGAATCGTCAGGATGAAACATGGGAGCCTCTGTGTAGCTTGATTGCCATATATATTTTCAATGCTTACTATATATATATATATATATATATATATATATATATATATATATATATATATATAATCCGAGTATGGTATAGATCTACAGGGTATAAATCCAGGAGAGTTGAACCGGGTTTATGAGAGTGCTCAATAAAAATATAGAGCAGAAATATAAATGATAATTTATTTCATTTTGACTACAAAATTGATTTTGTTTCACGAGAGCAGTTTGAGTGACTCCCGATCATCAGGATTTCGAGGCCTGATGATCGGGAGTCCCTCAAACTGCTCTCGTGAAACAAAATCAATTTTGTAGTCAAAATGAAATAAATTATCGTTATATATATATATATATATATATATATATATATATATATATTAGACCCTAAGGGGTTTAGACGGCTTGTCTAGTAGATGACCCATAGCCCTTCAGATCATGATTCCTCTAGAAAAAGGTGTTTTCCCTCCTTCTCTAGATGATGTCATCTAGTGTGCACGGGAACAAACAAACCGGCAACATCCAAAGTTTTAGTAGTATATATATTTTTACAAATGGAGGGTGGTTGAATCAAAATTAGCAAAGAAATAAAATGTATTTCATAAATATTAAATCAAGGCGAGCCAAATCTATCCTATCCTGTATCTTTTATATTTGTACTTTGAACCTAAGCAAGTTATAACGGAAGAAATGTTGTATCCGGTTGGACCGACGCCGTCAACTCATCCTTGCACTCACGAGAAGCGAATCGTGTGTTCAATTCACGACACCCTACCCATAGAGGAATTCAGACGACGCAGCTGATCGGCTGCCGTCTCTTAAAACATTTACAAACGTACTGACCTCATATCAGAGGCCAAATTATCGTTGCCTTTTAACTCTTATTTCCTGTTAACAGCACCCTCTCCACCAATACTAAACCTTTAGACAAAGAGAAGTCAACGTCGGTCAAACATCTGGTGTCATCTATTAACGTCCATAAATGATGTGACCCCAAATCATGCAAAGTCTTGTCACCTGCTAACTCAAAGAAACCCTTCACACACACCTTCCTTGTCCACATTCCTTGTGCACATTGGTGGAGAAGATATAAAAAGTGAGTCGGCGAATCAACCAGAGAGTTCCTGTCAGCCGAAGAGTAAACTGTTGCCGGTCGAATAACCTGTCACCACCAGCAAATGCGCTGTGAACTATGAAAAGGGTGAAGAAGAAAAAGATGATGAAGATAAAGAGCCTGACTCTATAACCGGGCTAATTATCCCAAGATTTTCTTCTATGCCGAAGGTTAATCTGCCGAAGACAAAGGCTTTTAGAAATTATTTCACCAAATCTGCCGTTGATTATAAAGATATTACATCGTTGTTGAGAAGCTAATACACCCCCAGTGAGAAAATTGCATAGCACCAAAATAGACTTCCACAATCACACCTACATATATGATTTCTGAACACTTGCTCCTTCAATTCTGCTAACGACTTTCCCATCCAAAGATCAGTGTGGATATTGGATGAGTCTGACTTGTGACATTCCTGGATCATTGAATATTTCAACACCTGTGTGGAGTCTTGTAACAACCTTCCACATTCTGTGAGTGAGTAATCCTTTTTCTTCTGTGATTTATTTCGGACACTATTTTGTTCATAGATTTTGCTCGCCATTAGTTAACGTTAAACATGATCCTTCTGCCCTAAAATATTGCTTTATTTTTCTTGTTGTTGGTTCTATATATGTTTATCCCTTTTATTATTTTATAAATAAATATTGTTTGAATCTTAACTTTGTGTTTGAGTCCTCTTATTCCTGCTCGTTATTCTTCTTTGTTTTCTATGTGATGTCTTGAATTGGAGAATCCCCTTCCCCCTGTATTCTGTTGATGATATTCAAACCTAGGGACCTACTAGCCTACACACACACACACACATTGTAACATAAGGTAGATTGTACATACAAAATAAGATTACTTTGTTTTAATTAAGCTTTTTCCTAGCCCATAAAAATATCCATCTTTCTTTTCATCAAAAGATAGAATCATTTTCCTGTTACTATAAACATGAAAAAAAAAAGCATTTTCCTCTCCTCTCATCCCCTCCATTAATTCGACAAAGCAAACTGCTAAGGGCATGACTGGAGAGGGCAGTACTTTTGCCACTGACATGTGAAATTCCAAGGTATCCTGAATCTCTTTTCACATTCACATGCTAAGGACAGTGCAGGAATCTTTTTGGTGGAGCTGGCATCACAATCGCTCTGCTTCAAAGTAAAAGTTTAGTCCCACTCGAGTAGAGTTTCTTCCAAAAATGTGCACCTTCTCTATTTCCTTATTGGATCCAAATTCTCACCAAGAAACTGAAAATCAAGAATGTTGCATATCACGTGACCCGACGTCATTGTTGACGTCAGTAACTCATCAGAAACATAGACCATTTTTTTGGGGGGGGGGGCTAAAAACGTCTTCAGTTTTCATCCTGCTGTCACCAAGTGGATTTTCCTGCAGAATTAGCCATTTAACTTTTCAAAACAGAATTTTACCACCATCATTCCAGACACGCTGTACATTGTCTAAGCCATGAGCTAAAACTAGCCAAAGATTTGTTTATGAATCCATTAGAGCAGGGGCGGGCAACCTCCGGCCCGCGGGCCACATCCGGCCCGCGAAGGCTTAGCATCCGTCCCGCCACCATACTATGCTTTATTATTGCAATCCGGCCCGCGGACCTCCCAGTAAAACTCATCATTTTGTGACATAGACTTAAAAGTAAGTCTCGGTTAAGATTTACAGTGGGATAAAAATGTATAAACATCAGCGAGCGATGATGCATGTATATTTCATTTTTCTTTAAGTATTAATTTCAAATCCTTGGCCTGAGATAAAAATAGAAGAAGAGAAAGAGAGGGGCAAAGAGGAAACGAGAGACGAGGAAAGAGCATGAAACATAGAACTTATGTGAGGTGTGTCAAAACGAATGCTGGATCAACTTGCTACTTCCCCGTAATTATTTTTTATGATTTCAAAATGGCTCTGCGTCGGCGCCTTTTATAACATCACATACAAAAGTCTCCTGAGAAAAAATATAAGATTTGTAGAGTGTTCAATGCAATGTTTGTACAATTTATTCATGTAAACACAATATAGTAATTCTGAGATTTCGTTTTTCACTCCGGCCCGTGATCTCCTTCCAAAAGTCTCATCTGGCCCTCACTCTGAAAAGGTTGCCCGCCCCTGCATTAGAGAAATTCGACTTTCACCGAGATAAAACATTCGATCTCTCGCTTTGAAACCAATTTCATCCTGGAAATCGCATGCCTATAAGTTATATATAAACGAAGATATTGGTCTTCCCAACTACATTCTGGTGTAAAACAAAAGATTCTGAGAACTAAAAGAAACATGCTGGAAACTTTGATACGATTAGCATCTGTTCAAAAATCGATGTTTTCCATTGATTTAACGACACAAATAAACTATAATAATTGACTTTCTCTTTTAAACTATAATTCAAGTAAGAAATTAATTTATTTTCCATTCGCCAGGGAAAAGCTTCAACGTCACTTTTATATTTCAAAGGGCCATTATTTAAAACCATCATTAGTTGATTAATTAAAAACATGGTCAATATCTGTTTAGTTTGTGACCGTCCAAAATTCTAAAGTGATTTTGAAGCTTTTAAAGTGTTAACTAAAAACCCAATATATTTTGATTATTGTTTTTTTTCTAGGAGGAGAGATTATTTATTTTCTTTGGTCAGTTTCCACTCAGATCTTTAATTTAACAAAGAATACATCGTTGAATGCCAAATACATGCGGGTCGGCTACAACGCCCATGTCCACTTTGACTGTTACAAGCCAAGTCATCAAGTAACCTTCCCTCCTCTTACGTCATCTCAGTAATTGAGCCGGCATTATTGCTTTGTGAATCAGGTCAATTGGAAAATGCCGATGGGTGTAGGCAAAACAATCGGAATTTCCTTAAGTCTGGAGATTTGGCATCTTGAACGAATTGTGATATTTAGAATGAGTTCGGTAATACAAAGCCTAAAGATCCATCAGAGACACAAATGACTGAACACTTCAAGCTTTTGAATGTCTAAAGCATGGAGTGGCTAAGTTTCAGACCTATAGAGTAGAATTGTTCGAACAAGAGCCTGGTATATTCAGCCTCTAGTTGCGAGCTTGATTTCCTGCTCTGTATCTGTCTGGAAGCCTAATACTTCTTCCTCGCCTTGTTTGATTTTATGAATCTTGTTGTGTTGTGTGTGATGCTTGATTGTCTTGTCCATTAAATATGTTTTCATAGTCAATTTGTGTTAGTGTGATGCTTGAATTGTCTTGTCTATTAAATATGTTTTCATAGTCAATTTGTGTTGGTGTGATGCTTGAATTGTCTTACCCATTAAATATGTTTTCATAGTCAATTTGTGTTGGTGTGACACTTGATTGTCTTGCCCATTAAATATGTTTTCATAGTCAATTTGTGTTGGTGTGACACTTGATTGTCTTGCCCATTAAATATGTTTTCATAGTCAATTTGTGTTGGTGTGATGCTTGATTGTCTTGTCTATTAAATATGTTTTCATAGTCAATTGGTGTTGGTGTGACACTTGATTGTCTTGCCCATTAAATATGTTTTCATAGTCAATTTGTGTTGGTGTGACACTTGATTGTCTTGCCCATTAAATATGTTTTCATAGTCAATTTGTGTTGGTGTGATGCTTGATTGTCTTGCCCATTAAATATGTTTTCATAGTCAATTTGTGTTGGTGTGATGCTTGATTGTCTTGCCCATTAAATATGTTTTCATAGTCAATTTGTGTTGGTGTGATGCTTGATTGTCTTGCCCATTAAATATGTTTTCATAGTCAATTTGTGTTGGTGTGATGCTTGATTGTCTTGCCCATTAAATATGTTTTCACAGTCAATTTGTGTTGGTGTGATGCTTGATTGAGTTGTCTATTAAATATGTTTTCATAGTCAATTTGTGTTAGTGTGATGCTTGATTGTCTTGTCTATTAAATATGTTTTCATAGTCAATTGGTGTTAATGTGACACTTGATTGTCTTGCCCATTAAATATGTTTTCACAGTCAATTTGTGTTGGTGTGATGCGTGATTGTCTTGTCTATTAAATATGTTTTCTATAGTCAATTTGTGTTGGTGTGATGCTTGATTGTCTTTCCCATTAAATATGTTTTCATAGTCAATTTGTGTTGGTGTGACACTTGATTGTCTTGCCCATTAAATATGTTTTCATAGTCAATTTGTGTTGGTGTGACACTTGATTGTCTTGCCCATTAAATATGTTTTCATAGTCAATTTGTGTTGGTGTGACACTTTATTGTCTTGCCCATTAAATATGTTTTTGTAGTCAATTTGTATTGGTGTGACACTTGATTGTCTTGCCCATTAAATATGTTTTCATAGTCAATTTGTGTTGTGTGACACTTGATTGTCTTGCCCATTAAATATGTTTTCATAGTCAATTTGTGTTGGTGTGATGCTTGATTGTCTTGCCCATTAAATATGTTTTCATAGTCAATTTGTGTTGGTTTGACACTTGATTGTCTTGCCTATTAAATATGTTTTCATAGTCAATTTGTGTTGGTGTGACACTTGATTGTCTTGCCCATTAAATATGTTTTCATAGTCAATTTGTGTTGGTGTGACACTTGATTGTCTTGCCCATTAAATATGTTTTTGTAGTCAATTTGTGTTGGTGTGACACTTGATTGTCTTGCCCATTAAATATGTTTTCATAGTCAATTTGTGTTGGTGTGACACTTGATTGTCTTGCCCATTAAATATGTTTTCATAGTCAATTTGTGTTGGTGTGACACTTGATTGTCTTGCCCATTAAATATGTTTTCATAGTCAATTTGTGTTGGTGTGACACTTGATTGTCTTGCCCATTAAATATGTTTTGCATAGTCAATTTGTGTTGGTGTGATGCTTGATTGTTTTTCATTTGTTTTAAATAAGTAATGTCTATTCCGACGTAAACAGTATTCTTCTTTTGTTTTCATTAGATATGAACGAGGTTCTTTCAATTCCTTTTCTGTTCCAATTTCCTTAGAATCTTATACGAACAGGGGCGTTTACTTTCAGGGCGTGTAACTCCTTATTTTTGTTCACATTTTTATCCGCTTGACACTTCTTCACTAATTTGTTACACATTATATTGGGAAAGTTTGTTTGAAGTGTTCTTTTCCTTAACTGTTGAGCTAGAGATGGTGATTTCTCTTTTAGGGGAGTGGTTCTTAATGCTAGCATTGCTATGTATGAATCCTGGTTACTTTTAAAAGCCTTTTTTAGTGTACTTTTTATAGTCTATATATTTCTTTCTGCAAGTCCATTTGCTTGTGAATAATTCAGACTCGTCGTAATATGTTTAAAATCGTATTCTTTAACAAACTGCTTGAATTTTGATGATCCCTACTCTGATCCATTGTCGCTAATTACTATCTGCGGAATACCCAGCCTGGCGAAAATATGTTTTATTTTGTTAATCGCCGTGAGTTATTCACAATTGTCTAGTTTGTGGATATCAAATTATCTGGTTGTGTAGTCTATAATTACTACATACACTTTGTTATACAGATGAAATATATCTGTTGCTACTTTAGTCCATGGTGTTTTGGGTGTTTCATGATGTATCATGATGTATTATATGTTCATATGGTTGTTGGTTCTGATAGTCTATGCAATATGTGCATGTGGTTATCATTTCTTTGGTTTGAATGTTTATATCCGGCAAATATAAAACTTCCTTTGCTCTTGCGATGCATTTTTCTATCTCTAAATGTCCGGTGTTGATTTTTTGTAGAGCCTCTTTTCTTAAAGAATTTGGGACTATTATTCGTGTGCCTTTTAGTACTAGTCCTTTCACGATCTCATCACAAACAAGCATGTATGGCACAATTAAGGGTGGCACATCTTTATTGTTTTTTGGCCAATTTGATGTTGCATACTTCATTAGCATCTGTAATGTTGGGTATTTTCTTGTTTCTTCTCTGTCAAGTGTGTGGTCACTCATCGGATACTGTCACAAAATTATATAGATATATTTGTCCATTTCTGTATCTGATATCTCTTGTGTATTATCAGTTAGATATGCACGTGACAGTGTATCTGCAATTATTTACTCACAGCCTAGGATATATTTCACTTCAAACCCATATCTCTGGAGTGCTAATAAGAAGCTCTATATTCTTGGAGAGGGGGGCTTTTCGTAATTGATTTTTTGAAAATTGCTTTAAGGGTTTATGATCATTTTCAATAAGAAAATGTCTTCCATAAATGAATGGATGAAATTTATTACAAGCAAATACTATGCTGAGCGTTTCCAATTCATTTGGATAATAATTTTGTTCTGCAGGAGTGATTGAACATGATGCATATGATACAAGCAACCATGCGTCGACATGTTTCTGTTGTAGAACTGCACCTAAGCCTTTTTTACTTGCATCAGTAGTGATTTTTATTCGTTTATTTGGATCATAAAATTGTAGAATTGGTGTACTTGTATTATTTGTCTCAATTTCTCTATTGTTTCTATCTGAGGTTTGTCGAATGACCACAGTGTTTCATTGTGTAGGAGTTCACTTAATGATGTAGTTAATTCAGAGTATTTTCCTATGAACTTGCACAAGTAGTTCGTCATTCCGAGAAATCTTTGGATGTCTTTTTTATTTTCGAGAATATGCATGTGCGTAATAGCTTTTATTTTTCGAAGGATTTAGTTTTATCCCTTCTTGAGTGATTAGATAACTTAAGTATGTCAATTGCATTGTTGCAAATTCGCATTTTGATTTGTTTAGTTTCAACCCTGCTTTGCGTAGTTGGTTGAACAGGTTTTTGAGTATTTCTATATGCTCTTCTAAGGTTTCTATTATGTCGGCTTGGGAATTTATCGTTCCTTGTATACCTTCTATAATTTTCGTTATTTTAACTTGGAAAACTTCTGATGCACTGTGTATTCCGTAAGGTAGACAAGTGAAAAAAATATGACTAAATGGCGAATTAAATGTTAATTTCGAACTTACTTCGTCAACAGGTATATGCCAATATCTGTTTCATGCGTCTAATTTTGAGAAGTATTTCGGATTGTTCATTTCTGCGAATATTTCTTCATTAGTGGGTAGCTTAAAATGCTCCATTTTTATAGCTTTGTTCAAGTCTCTAGGGTCTTAACATAGTCTCAATCTGCCATTTAGCTGTTCCACTACTACGCAGGAATTTATCCAATCTGTTACTTCCTGGGTAAGCTTTCTAATCCTTTCTTCAATGTTGGTTTCATACAAGATAGAATATTTCCTGGAAGATTCACGACTGGTTGTACATCCGGGTCTACCGTAATGTGATGTGTAATTGGTAGGTTGTCTATGTCGCCGAAACAACCTTTGTATTTTTCTATTAAGCCTTGCATATCCATCTTGTTTATTTTGTGTATTCTTTATATTAATCCTAGTTTTTCTGATGTTTCTGCATCAATGACTGCATTTGCATTGGTTTCTGCTGCTATGAAGTACGAATTTATTTTTGCATTTGTAAAGTTACAGTGCAGCTACCGATTATCGGAATTTTCGTATTATTATATGCGGTTAATTTTACCGACGTTCTGTTTAGTTTGGGGTTAGACTTTATTTATATTATTATATATTTTTATTGTGTAAATTTTGAAGTCTATCGATGTCTCGTTAATTTTGAGTATTATTTTCCATTTATCCTTCCGTAGCGCATTTATTTTATCATCTTTAAATATGGCGTTCATTTCGTACACCTCGTGGTAGAAACTTTCCGTGCTGCTGGACTTTTCAACTTTGTACAGCCTTTTTTGTTTTCTTCTGCACATCTTGGTGAAATGTTCTTTTTTTTCCCACATTTTTTACAGTTCTTGTAGGCTGCACGACAGTTGCTTCTATTGGGTGAACTTGAGCAGTAGGTATATTGGTCCACCCAATTTTGATTTTTGGTGGGAGTTTTGTTTTCTTTTCTCGACATCTTATTTTTTATTCCTGTGATTTTTTCTTTCACGAATCATGGATATATTTTCTGTTTCAACGTATCCATTATTTTTTAATGTTTCTTTGTTTCTTTGTTTCTTTGACACTGAGGCCTGCTTGAATAGCTTTTTTCTAGTCTAGGGATTGTTCCTGTAACATCCTTTCTTGTAACATATTGTCTCTGTTCCTCGTTCTCAAAATTGAATGTGGAATAAACATTTCTCCTTTTGTTTCCTATACAGGTCAATAGAATTGAGGATTTTACCTTCTCTGACTTCATATCTGAATCTGTAGCTTGAAGAAATAGTTGAAATTGGTTTTTCTATGTTTCCCATTCTTGTCCAAGATTATCCAAAGCAAAATCTAATTCCATTGGATGTGGTAAAACTTCCATGATTTCCTTCTTTTTTTTAATTTGTTTGTCTTCTGTGAACGTGATTAGTTCTTGACTCTTTTCTAACGCCATGTTATATTATGTGGAAATACAGGGTGGGCAAAAATAAGGGTCCTATTTTTAAAAATTCATAACTTTTTTATTTATTGATTTTTTTTTTTTTTTTTTTTAGAATAAGTAAAGGACCCCTTCCGAAGCAAGCATGAGCCGTATTAGTCCTAAGGAACGTACCCTCATTTAGAAAACATTATTTTTGCTTAAAAAACTCAAAACAGTGTAAAAAACAATACTTTAGTTTTTGTAAGTTTTAAGAAGTGTTTTTCGGCTAAAATTTGTTTTGTTTATTTCAAAAAATCTCGGAAGGGTCAGTCTACACACACATAAAGTTTGGTGAGTTTAACTTTTATTTTGTGGAAGTTATTCAAATTCAAGTTATTCAAATTTAAAGATAGGACCCTTATTTTGGCCCACCCTGTACATAATGACAAAAGTTAACAACAAAGTATAAGACACGTTCGGACGATTTTAAAACTTTATTGTGACTACTCGTTTAGTAGGTAGAGGGGCCTCTGTTTGCTATGTACTGGTTAGTTTGCAGTCAAGGGGAATGGTATAAGATATAAGGGGAGATAACTCTTATCTAACAAATATTATTTTTACACACACGTCTCTAACCTTGTTACAATGAACCTGCTTGTTTTCGGTTCTAAACAAACCGGAAAACCGTGGACGGTCTCATTTTTTAGAGAGGGTTGGAAGGGTCTTACTAACCTGCTTTTTTTTTCTTTTTCAGGGATAAGAGTTAGTGTGTAACAGAAGATAAAAAATCTGATAGGATTTAAGCTTTGTATATTTTCATAGTTCATGTCAGAATCGATTACACCAATTACCCTTCCCCATTAAAAATGGGCCTGTATCTACAGTAAAACACAACTAAAGGTGCTCGACTGAGCTCAAATCACTGGTTTCTTTTTGTAAGACATTCACAGCAAGAACTCGTCTTCCTACCACAACGAAGAAAAACTGTCCTTTCTACCTCAGTGCGCCCAGCATTAAGCGAAATTTAAACAAACAGAGCTTTTTCACAAGAGCTTCACGTCTGTGGAACACATTGCCGTGGGACTGCTTCCCCACACATTACAACTTGGTCGTCTTCAAAGCCAATGGCAACAGATTCCTATCTCATTAACCCTTATCCTCGAGTGGCGTCTGGCCTTGATAAGTGGTGACTCCTTTTAGTAGAAAATAAATTTTTTAAACAAAACAATCAACAACATCTGTATTCTTAAATAAGTAAAGAATATTAAGAGTGAACAAATTAGGTCTCAGAGTATTCTATAAAACGATTTGGCTTAGAGAGAAAGAGGAATGCCTTGGCCATCTTTGAGGGTGATTTGCAATTCATGTTTAGGGAATTGTAATGCAAAACGAGAAAAGTAAATACGTATGAATTCATTAAAGCCAATGCCGCCTCTGCACTTTATAAAGGAACCAATGCAGGACTGATTCCCCTCTTCCACCTCCCTCCTACAATGGAATACATGGTTTTAGTCATATTTTATTCATATCTTCAAAATGAACGTTCATCCACGTTGATGATCTCTGTATATGCAGATACGTTTTTCTGTACAACAGCAAACTGTCTACAGAGAGATAACTCTGTTGTTAAAATCTGAATCACAATCAGTTTATAGTGGAGAGACAACACATCACTCAATAAGTCCCGGACCTAACTAATAAAACAACAACTTGCACAAACTTGTTCAACAGATAGAAAGAAAGCGATAAAGTCATCAGCAGCTGACTGACTGTTTAACCTAGTTTCAGTATTCTTTTACCAGTAAAAATGGAAGAAGTACTTTTTTCTACCTCCCTCACCCCTACACTAATTTGGCCCCTGGTGACCCCTAGCGAACGAATATTAGACTTTTTTGTTACCATAACTAGCTCGAGGTCATACTGAATCAGAATATATATGGTTTGTAAATGTATCTTTGGTAGTTTCTCAGTTTTATCCGGATATACAGACAGACGGACAGACAGACAGAAATACAACTTTTCTTTTGTATAATAAAAAATCAGACTTTTAACTCCCATGATCCAAGTTTTTTCTCCAAGAACTACCCATGGAATACAATAATAAGGGACTGCTTCCCAACTGACTACAACATTGTCGTTTTTAAGGCCAATGTAAACAAATTTTTGTTAAGCCGTCGTCCTAAATAATCAAATTCTGCCAAACTTCCACCACCATTACCGATCATCACGAACCACGGTGTTGTCTCACCGTCCACCTGACACTCATTAACCTTTATCCTCGAGTGGCCTTTGGGCCTTGATAAGTAAATAAAAACAAAAAACAAAAAAACACATCACTCAATACGTCCAGAGCCTAATTAATAAAATAACAACTTTCAGGAAAATTCTACTTTATTTGTAAATATAGTCTTCATCTACGCTTCTCTAAGAATTCAATGGCCATTTTTTTTTGTTAGAACGATTTGTTTTCGGCTTTAAAATATGCTGGTCGAGTCTCTGTAGTCGCAGTGGTGAGGTGCCCATCTTCTCTTCTCCCTATCGTTGTTGTCTTCTTCTCAATAACAGCTTTCATAAACGTTGTAAAGAAAGAAACATCGACAAATGCACTTGCGGTTTAAAAATCTCTTTGGGATGTTGTCCTTTCTTCATAGCATACCTGTATACACATAAAACACACACCACCTACCCCATGAGGGGGCGGCAGTTATCCAATCCCACTGCTCTCTCTGCTGGTTCAGTCGAAAAGATCTCTGCTCATTCGCTACGTAAGATTAGTAGCTTCCTGTCTATGTGGCGTCAATTCTGAGACACGTAGTCTTACTTGAATTCTAATTATAAAATTCTACTATATCTAATATCTAACCTTACGTGGAAATTTACCATAGTTTAGTATACTAATCTTTTTTTTTTATATACACCCACCTCTTAGATTGCTAAATTTATACCAAATATGGATTGCAGAAAGGATTGTGAATTTTATTAACGATTCCATATATACATATATATATATATATATATATATATATATATATATATATATATAATTATAAATATTTGTTTTTATCAACATACGTATACGTTTCATCCTTTCGGGAATCGTCAGTATTCTCGGTAACCCAGTACAGGAAAAAAAATTCATTATTTTTGTATTTAGGGGGTGCGTCCACCCAAACCCACATGCACACCAAAAAAACTTTTAATTTCCCAAACTAATGAACAGATTATTATGAACTTTGGAATATATATTCTAGAAAATACGATGACTAACATGGGCACATGATTTTTTTTGTAAATATTAACATTTAGGGGTGTACATATATAACGTTGTTGTTTTTTGTTGTTTTTTTTTAAAAATTGTATAAACTGATCATTATGAATTTTAAAATATATATTCTCGGCAACACAGTGAGTAACATGGGTACAGTATAATTTATTTTCGTAAACTTTACCATCTAGTAGGTGCCCCCACCCTTAATTCACATCAGCCCTGCACCACCCCCCACCCCCCAAAAAAAACCCTTTAAAATAAGTTATATACAAATAATTTAGAGAAAAGAAAAATACATTAAAATGTAAAACTAATGGCTTATCTATTGCTTATACCGGTCCTGGGACGGGTATTCTACTAGTATATATATATATATATATATATATATATATATATATATATATAGATAGATAGATAGATATAAAGCACAAAATAATACCTAGGAAATGCTACAATTAATAGATTTATTTTGCGTCAATTTTAAATTGTCGACATCTACAAGAATAATTAATGGTAATGTCAGTGAAAAGAATTGCCATTCACAGACACGTCTTTGCCTTTTTGACACAAGAACAAAATGGCAATTGAACTTCGACTCTTATAGATCGTGTTTGGAGTCCGCCCAGGGTTAAGAGCTTTGAAGCCTCAGTTTCATTAGTGTCATGACAGATTCACACCTACTGGCAAGTAATATTTAACACAGTGAAATGCCGTCCTACAGACAGTGTGAAATAAAAATAAAATTCAATCATTTACTAATGTTTAAATAAATTCGTAAATTTAATGAGTTCAACAAATTATTATCTTTAGATATAAAAAGTTAGATTTGTGTGCCTATTTTTACTATATATATATATATATATATATATATATATATATATATATATATATATATATATATATATATATATATTATGTTACATTCTAGAGATCAAGATTTTATTTGCTTCACTGATCATATTTTCAAAACAAAAACTTTGGTACATTTACGGATTCACCGAAGAATATCCGACATTTGTATGTCAATCTTGGACCTTTCGTCTATGGACTCCTCAGAAACCAAAAAAGTTCTCATTCAGAAAAAAATACATAGCGATGCAATAAACACAAATCCAATAAACAAACAACTCACATAGATTACATCTCCACTTAAGGAAAGACTTAGAAATCGTTATGGAAAAAAATAGCCATATACTTTTATGAAGTAAAACCATGAAAAATGCGCACAACATTGCCCAAGAAAAAACTGCCAGAAGAGTTAATAGTTAATTGGTCGAAATTTAACAACAAAAAAGAATCATTATATAAGATATGGAAATTAGAGTTTAATTGAAGAGAGAATCATTTCAAATTATAGAGATACGAAACCACATGGCACTAAGGAGAAACAATCATGAAAATGCAGAGTTTAAAGAGTCTATCACAGCCTTAGTTGCGTATAAGTATGAAAATAAAGGGAACATTATAAAAATTACAAAAACCAACTGCCTAATATCTCTAGGGTGATGTCTTATGGTCTCTTCAAAGAAAAATATTATACAATAAGTAAATGGCTTACTAAATATAAAATATTCCATCAACAACTGCTGTACGATGTACCAAAACTTAATGCTGGTTCTGAGGTATTAAGATAACCACGCTTATAAGATTGGATTATTTTAAAAGCAAATCATAAAATTATATATATATATATATATATATATATATATATATATATATATATATATATATATATATATATATATTATTTAAGTTATACGTACAAAAAGTAATCCATGGACACGTGTTTCTGGCTCACAGCCGTCATCAGCATGGCTAACTTGGACAAGGATCGAACCTTCGATATTGATGTCTATAGTCCAATGTTTTATCATCGGACAAAGCCGCCCTGTCTAGAAATATGTACGATTTTTAACACCTAAATATTTTAATGTATTTTTTATATAATTAATTTTATTGGTGATTGTAGCTTTCGTTTTTTTTTGTTTTTTTTGTTCGCTACTACTTCGATTGTCTCACTTCATAAGATGTTACTTTCCTGCACTGATGAAAGCGATAAGCTTGAAACGCTAGCATCTGTAGGTATTAATAATTAAATATATATATATATATATATATATATATATATTATGAATGAATTTTTTTATTCAAACATGTACAGAGTCTGCTTTAATACAGCTCTATATTCTTATTGAGCACTTTTTTATGAGCCCGGTTGTATTCCCTTTGGATTCCTACCCTGTTGATTTTTATCCTGCCTGGATTACTATATATATATATATATATATATATATATAACCGATCATAATAAACATAGCTACTAGGCATAAGGCGGGTAATGTGAGCCATATTTTAGATAATTGGCTTAACAACTGTTTTTTTTTTTAAGTTTCTCATAAAAATCTATCTCAATTTATTATTTTTACTAGGAAAAATATGCATAATTTTGCTAACCTTTGAAGATGCTATTATTATGAACGAACATTGACTACACTGGAGCCAAAAGCAAGATCACCAACTCAAAAAATTGCCCAGACTCTGTGTGACAGGTTGTCGAAGACGTATCCTCAACTGGCATGAATAACACAAAACCGGGTTGAGTAAACCTTGGTCAAAATATTAGTGCGCAATTCTCTTTGTTTCTATATCGAACTCCTCATGTCTCTATTTATATATATATATATATATATATATATATATATATATATATTTCACAGACACCATTAACTGAAACATTAAAAGAGACAAAGTCCTGTTTAACGTACTTGATATTACTAAGAGAAAGAAAGAAAAAACGCCTTCAAAGTTTGTAAGAATCTGTTTCCACTATTTGACTGCATCGCATTTTGGGCATGAAATTAAAAGAGTCAAAATCAGAGAAGAAAGGGTGTGGATCCACTTGGCATTCAAGTAGCCATCTTTCTTTCTTGTCAGAGTGTTGCTATTCTGGTTACACGAGGTGACAGTGTGACCAGAGGTGTCGTGTGCAAAGATTGTGTCTCCAGTGTGATCGCGACAAGGTTAGGAGGGTCAGACCGGTCGTTTAGAAATCAAAGTGGATAAACCGTTTAGCAGTGAAATGTCACTTGGCTCAAACATATCCATGACCTCTAAGTTTAAAAGAAAATCGGCCACCTCATAGCTCGTCCGAACTTGTTTGTTTGTTTTTTTAAATTGTTTTTTTTTTTAGTTTTATGATCTATTTTTATTAGAGAGTCATTACACTTAAAAGTTAAGATATCTGTGTCTTTGCTTGAAAACTGAATGGAATTCCTATTTCTATTGTTGGTAGCTCAATTTATTAAAGCCACACAGAGTTACAAGCTTATATTTCAAAAACGAAATAACACTGTAGAAATAGATGTTTGAAAATGTCTATAGGATTGACATGTATCTCAATCATATATATATATATATTGACCAACTGCGTGTAAGTCACACTCAAAACACACTCTAATAAAGCAATTATATTTTCATGCAAAAAGAGGCTGCTAGCAAAAGACAAAAAAGCGAATATAACGGTCATGTGAGGTGTTTACGATTACGTCCGCATCTAAAAATCATTCTTTTTGCTCAAAATCATTTTTTGTCTCCCAAAAGCAAATCCGGTCGTGAAGGATAAACAGATCAGAATTTTAATATTGCTGACACAGAGGGTCAAACAGTAGAGCCAGAGACAAAATAACACACTCCATTATGTTCTACTTCCCCTCGCCCCATCGCAAATGACTGTTGTCAACTTATTGACACACTGACAAAAAGACAAAACACACTCACCCACTCTGCTACACACATACATACACCGACAGAAAACAAATATAGACATACACACGAGAACATTTTACACACACAAGAACATTTAACTTTTCTAGCCAGCAATTTACACACACAACATATCAATCATCTATAAATCTTTATGTATATAAATATGTTGTGTTCGTTAATCATGTTCTATCTCCTTCATTCAACATTCATGTTGTTATTCATTTTTAACATTTTAACCATCAGCGTAGGGTCTTTGTACATTTCTAAGACATGAGCATCGTCTGCATCCTATCCAAGCCAGGATCCATGCTGCGTTGTTCCGATATTACCACTCAACCTAGTGTATACATAGTTAAAGTTAAATAGAATAGTTGGTATTAGACTGCAGCACAATGACAGATCCATGTTTAGATGGATCTGCAATGTGAAATTTGACCAAACCCAATACATTAGGGCTGTGGCAATATTAATGCTTTGGCCGAAGGGGTATCTCTTGGGACCGGCACCAATGTGGCAACATCGTTTGCTTTTGGACGGCTGGACGATCTTTGCCGGACTTTATGTGACGACGGGACGATGTGTGACAACATGTGCACGTATGTGCAATGTCTCATCTTGTTATGGCCAGTGAGCAATCATCGCCTGACGATAGTCACTGTCGTCTGCTTCTGGGACTGGCTAGCCGGCTGTTTGGTCGGGACCATCGTGCTGCAAATCAAACATTATGTAATAATGGAGCAAACCATTTTACTTATATAAAAATATAATTAATTATATTTCGAAAAGAAACATCTCAGAGTGCGCATCTCTGTCAGAATTCAAAACTAGTCTCCAAATTTTCATTCTTTTTACCAGAGAGAGAGAGAAGAGGGGAAAGTGAGAGAGAAGGAGAGAGAGATAGAGGGATAGAGGGATAGAGAAAGAGAGAGAGGGAATACAGCCGTCATCAGTGTTTCAACAAATCTCGGTGACAGGTTTTCTTTGACCTCTTGCACCTGGCTGGTGTCTCCAGCATTGTTTATATTTTAGCTGACATTGGATTACACCGAATACCCCGATCAGTGAGCTGACATTTTTAGTGCAGCGAATCCACTTCATTTGCAACTCAAGTCTGGCGCAAGGGTTACGAATATAACGGGAAGCACTTAGCTCTCCAAAAGATTATGCATTGTGCCATAGGGCAAAGGATTTGCTGAAAGCACTATATTTGCCAAGCATAGATCTTATCCTAAAGACGGATCGGTTACACTGGTATTGTCATGTGGCATGTTCTATCCTCCTGGATAAACAGTTGCAAAAGTATGGATGTCTTAAATGGCAGGAAAGTTGGCCAGCCAAGGAAATCTTGGAAGCAAGTGATTAGACAAGACCTCACAGTGTGGAATCTGGAGACAGTTGACCTGCTGAACCATAAGAACTGGAGAGTAAGCTTGTGTAATATCAGAAATAGTCTGACCCTAAACAAGATAAAAGTGACGTTACATGAATAGAAGAAGAAGAAGAAGAAGAAGAAGAAGAAGAAGAAGAAGAAGAAGAAGAAGAAGAAGAAGAAGAAGAAGAATGTTATGGTGCAATGTTTACTTGCCCTATTTCGGGAATAGATAGACTCTTCCAGAAACTATAAATAGAGTTATGACTAAATGTCGTGGCAGTCATTTGTGGCAGTCATGACCACAGTATCGGATACAGACTTCCTGTAACATATTATTTCTGTACTTCTGTAAATACACTCTTGTGTAAACATACCACATTGTTGTCTTAGTTATTAAGGTCAAGGTCACAACAAAGAAGAAGAACAATAACAATAACAAGAACAAGATGGTTGTGAAATACTGCGGCTCTCTAGCTGCTGTCCCCATGACCAACTGTTGATTAAAAGTAACACTAAAGGACCTTATATTTAAAATCTAAATGCAAAGAATGTTCATTTGATTCTTCTTAATAGAGCAGCTGAATAATTTTAAAACGTTTTGAATAAAAGTAAACTTTCTTAATTTTAAAAACACAAAAACGTTTGTACATAGCAGATTTTATTTTGAATACATACGATTTTTGGCAAACTAGAAGAGTACCTGATTCAAGGTCAGCAAACGGTGTTCGGTCAGATTTAGTTCCTGATATTAAAGACTTCCTGTTTTGAGTCGCTTACTCTTCTGGTTTGCCAAGTTTTGTACTAATTCTTATTTATTAATTTATTTATTAAATTGTTAGGTGAAAGTACAGAATAGTTAACAAATCCCCCTCCCCATGTTAAGAATTACTTTTTTAAATAATCTTCTGCAGTTTATGGACCGTGCTGAAATTATAACGTCATTAATAAGAAAGCCATTCTTTTGTTGGGGGCTTTGTTAACAATTCTGTACTTTCACCTAACAATTTAATAAATAAATTAATAAATTTAGGAAAACTGAAACTCTCGTTGGAAGTTATGTTACGGATGAAGTTTCATACCAGGAACTTAATCTGACCGAACACCGTTTGCTGCTGACTTTGAGTCGGGTACACTTCTCGTTTGCCCGATTTTTAATGCATTTTTTATGCATATAAATTTAACGATCAATATATATATATATATATATATATATATATATATATATATGATAAAAATGTAAATAGTATTCCAAACGGTTAATTAGTTTAGGAGTAAATCCTGTACATACAAATATGTAAACATATAAACATAACTAACTTTATATATGCATTAATATTTTTATTTATACAGACATGTACAGATGCGACACTGACATGTCGATGTTTCGATCTGTAGTTATTAAAAACTAAGATCTCCTCAGACGAAAAGTTTGCCTTTTAATTTAGTTGTTCATATTGCTATGACTGCCACCAATAACATTCTTTAAATTCTCTAGATTTTATCCTGTGAATACATACTTAACTTGGATTAACTTGATATATATATATATATATATATATATATATATATATATATATATATAATATTTTTTTAAATATTAAAGTGTTTTTTTCACCTACAGACGATATCGTTTCGGGTTTTTTACCCTCATCAGTGCAGGAGTGACAGTTGTAGGTGGTCGTATGTGATCGAACGCAGTTCGTAGATTCAGGTTAAAATCATGAGACAAACGCTCAGGACCACACGGTCGTCGGCAATTGGCACAGACAGTAATTGAAATTGAGATACACTTACCTGGGGAGGCAGGGGGAAGTGTCATTGCTGCCTACAGTGTTCAACGTTCGCGCGGAACTCGCTTATCGCAGATGACAACAAACTTTCTCAATTTCAAGGTGCTCTACTTTTAAGTCTATTACATCTTTAAAGGGGCTTTTAACCATAAATATTTTTTAAATATGAAAGTATTTTTTACATAAATCGTAATTTACTTCACTTTCCAATGTCCTTCCAAAAGAAAAAAAATGTATTTACTGATAACAGAATAGTTTTCCTGTAAGATGTGTTTCAAAATTAAATTCTTCCTTAAAATAAGTAAAAGAAAACCTCACTAATCAGACAAATGCATAAAAACGAAAGAAACTTTAAAGAGTACAATTAGAGATACACCCCTCCCAAGATCTGACACAGCGTAAGCCGATTCTCAAGCCGCCATCTTGGACTTGGACAAATGCATAAAGTTTGATCATTTATATGATTAGTTGGTTCTTGATTGCCTTAGCCTTGTCTGGCAGAATTATTATTAAATCTCTCCTCTGTTTAGTTCCCCGAAATATTTGGAACGAAGACTTTCCTTATTCAGCTGAATATCCTTTTTCCCATGATCGTCTTAGTGGCTTCATTTTAAACTCCACGTATGAACCAGGTCTGGGTCATCATCTTGTTGTCAACTTCATACTGGTTAGACCACATGGATGAATCGATGACCACGAACGACGTAAAATGTTTATAATATTAATGTTTTAGACCTACAAACCATCATCACCAGCTGGGTTGTGAGTTGTATCATAATTTCCGGGACTGTCCATTCCTTTCTTCCAGGGGTCTTCACATATCTGTTTCATGTCTATCTTTCACCGACTGAGTACTTAACTATTTCACAAGTATCCTCTCTCCAACCCCATGTGATCTTGCTCGACCAATCAAAGCCTTTGGTATCTCTCAGCCCATCCCCTTTTACAATTACACAAATCTTCAAAAGCTTCAGACAACAGGTAATAACGAATGTATAAAAGAATATAAAGGCTATACTGAGAGATACCAGAGGCTTTAATTGGTTGAGCTACATCATGTGATAGGAGAAAGGTCAGTGGTGTTATACAGAAGCTTTCTGTGGCCTATGTCCTCATGGTAACCTAGAAGAGAAATGATAATTCAAAATTATATTCTGCAACTAAAAATCCGGCCGGGGAAGTTGGTGAGAAGATGAAGAAATGACTGTGTGAATATTCGACGCGTCTGTGCTCTTTTATTCACCTTGGATCATTTGTTAGCTATGAGGAATGAATTACAAAATGACCAAGTAGTCGGTCGCACATGGGTCTACATGAAACCATTAGATATCCACAAAGGAATATCAAACAAATGGTATTGTGAAGGAATTTAATCAGTAACTTTATTTCTTACAAAGTATTCCTACCAGCGTTGCCCGGGATTTTTTTTATTTACATTAAATTGAAATAGAATGTTTTTGCCTGCAAACAAAATGTTATTTGGGTTATGCATGAATGTAAAAAGAGATTTTGCATTTTCTTTAAAAAAAAAAAGGTAAGAAGTCTGCTATTTATTTTTTGTTAAAAAAAAAGACGACTGCGATTTAAAATAAAAATAAATGTAAAAAAAAATTATACCTTCAGATCGGAATTAAACTCAATATCATATCTTAGCCGACTGGCGTCTTATCAAGTTAGCCACTGTGTCAGTGTTATAAATATACAGATTATAAAGCATCTTATAGAAACGTTATTGTGTAAGTAGGTCAAATAATGTTCAACCGAAGGTAATCGCTTATCAAAAAGCGAGAGAAGGAAAGGTATTAGTGCCGAAATTAAAAAAAAAACTGAGCTTTTCCAGACTTTCTCACATTATCATTGGTAACAGGAAGAGGACCTGTGACTCTGAAAGGGTTAGCTCTTCCGATTGGATCTATAATATTAGCAATCAAAACAAAAACTGTTGATCGAATTAAATATGAAATTCGATGAAATCGATTGGAAATTAATTTTATTTTGTTTTTACAAACACAAACCAATATTTGCCAAATCTAACTTACTGAACAGTTTTAAGTATGCACCTTTCGTAAGCACATTTATTAAGGTCAAAGAAATAGGGGATAAAACTGATTCTACTCTCTATATATGATGTATTCTTGTTTTGTCAACCGAATCCTAATGTTTGTTACGAGCAGAGTGAAAAATTTAAGATGACGACCAGACGCACAGCTTTGTAGGAAACTGGTGCATTGGAAGAATTATGGCAATCTGGAAGAACGTAGCAATTGGATTAAGTAGTAGTTTTGAAAAAATCAAATGGAAACGATTTTTTATTTCTAAGAACATGCTCAAATGAAAAGTATATTAGATAAATATATTCTTTTTGTGACAACCAAGTGTGAACAGTTTTAAGTATGTCCCGTTTGTAAGCAAAACTATTACGGTCAAAGAAATAGGGGATAAAACTTTCTCTATTTTATATATCTATATATATAAAGTAGACTTGATTTTTCACTTGTACCTTTGGCGAGAGTAAAAAAATAGCTACATGCATTATAAGCTATTAAACTCACCACTCTATTCACCGTATTCACTCGTGTTTCAAGAAATGTATGACTACTTTCAACATCTAACAAAAATTGCTACTTTTAGACCACCATCACAGACTCTCAAAAGACATACTCCATACAGATGGTAGCACAAACTTTTCCCTCTAATCTTTATGTACTCCTACCTTCCCACTTAACGCCGGTAACTAAATTACATCGGATATTTTATAGAATCATCACCGTAAATATTTCGTTTCATTCTGCTACTAAATCATGCATAATATACAAGATTCCTATATCAATTAATAAACCCTCCCTGATATTCATTCAAAATCACAGAATATCGAATTACATATACTTATTTATTGTCCGTCGTTAGTTATTAAACATACATTTAAACACATTCCAGAATTTCCGGTTTACACATTAACGAACTGAATACATTCTTTCGTACATTGATTCAAAATTTTCCGGAGGAGATTGATAATCTCCTCCGGAAAATTCATTTCAGTTGTGAATCTTCGATTTTTACACGTATACTTTCTTTCTATCAGTTATACTTTTATGCCTTAAACACTTCGGAAATGTCATCCATAACACTTTTAAGGCTTATAGATGAATTTAAAACAACTCACAGTGTAAACCGAATAGAGGTCAATGCTTGAAAAAATCCAATTGCTCATAGAAATCTTACAGAGACCCGTAACAGATTTTTTCCACGATGCTGGCCAGTAAGAAAAAAAAACAAACAGGTAAATATTTTCACTTTTGACTTTCCCTACTTATTGAACATTATTCAAACTATCGCAAAACCTCAGAATATATTATTATTATTGTTGTTTTTCTTTCATACAATTTTTTTCTGTATATTTCTCGAAAAATTCCATACTTTGAGTGATTTTTATTTTTAGTATTTTCTTATCCTTTCTTCTTTGTCTTTTAATTTTTACTTTTACCTATTATAACCATCCGCTCTCTACATATCTCTCTCTCTCTCTCTCTCTTTATTTATTTATTTACTTATTACAATAAAAAAAGAATCTCTTCTCATAGTGAAGAAGAAATCCTTCTAGACTGCGACAATTTTTACTTTTATCTCACTTCGATGGATTTGCCCCCCCCCCCCCTCCCAAAAAAAGACTCACCCTCTCTTCATTTCTTTAATTACTTACTACAATAAACAAAAAAGTTATTTTAATTCGGTTTATTTTTACTTATTCATTTTTTGGTTTCTAAATATACTTAACTTTACAGTGTAGTATCTGTTACTTTATCTCTTCTCTTCTCGGTCAGTGAAGTACTAAACTTATTTTTTCTTTCCTCTGTCAGTGAAGAAGAAATCCTTCCAGACTGCGGCAATTGTTACTTTTTCCCCAGGGAATGGGTTTTCAACACATTATAAAGCACCATTGCTTTATATTGTTGGTAAATTCATTCTACAACCAAAAAGGGAAACATTCACGCATATTTTGTGATCACATTTACTTATTTCTTCTTTTTTTTGGGGGGGGGGTGAGGGACTGGTTTTTTTTATTTTTTATAAATAACCCGATACTTACAATCGTAGTAGGGGGCAGTCATACAAAACATAGATACATCTATTTTGTTTAATTCAAAACATTTACAAATCCTATTTTAATCACCTAAATTACTTAAAGGGTTCTTTTTAACTTCTTTTTTACGAATTAATACTCTAATACTTATATATCTCTCCCGCGCAACGCCGGGACACGAGTCCTGTTATATTATATAATACGTTATTTGCCTCTTTATGGTTCTTATGCGGTGTACGAACCGGGCTTACTTGACTTCACATAAGAGTACAGTTAGACAAAAGGTCGGTTTTTAATGTGGGGAAAAAATTCTATCGCCCCAAATAGAGGCACTCCGGATTCGGACTAAAATGATAATTTCCACAGTCCAGAATGAGTACTCTTAATGGTAAAATTGCAACAACTAACCATGGCAAGAGTTTTATTACTCTACTTATTGCATTAATTGTTTCAGCTGCTGTTTTGCATCAACATTGTGGGGTTTGTGTTCACGCTGGTCAATCATAAGCACAAAATAATAGTTACAGATTTTTAAAGAACTTGCTCTATTTTATATATAAGAATATATCTTATTGTGACAACCAAGTATTTACCTTTTATTAACAAAGCTGTTTCGGTCAAAGTAATAGGGGATAAAACTTGCTCTATTTTATATATAAGAATATATTCTTGTTGTGACAACCAAGTATGTGCCTTTTGTTAACAAAGCTGTTTCGGTCAAAGTGATAGGGGATAAAACTTGCTCTATTTTATATATAAGCATATATCTTATTGTGACAACCAAGTATTTACCTTTTATTAACAAAGCTGTTTCGGTCAAAGTGATAGGGGATAAAACTTGCTCTATTTTATATATAAGAATATATTCTTTTTGTGACAACCAAGTATGTACCTTTTGTTAACAAAGCTATTTCGGTGAAAATGATAGGGGATAAAAACTTGCTCTATTCTATATATAAGAATATATTCTTGTTGTGACAACCAAATCCTGATGTTTGTCATGTTGAACAATCAGGAATTAAGGTGAGTAGCACTTTCGCTTCTGTCAAGCAACTTATTTAGGATTCAATCAACATTTCTTCTTTTCAAGTTATAGACGTTTTTCGTTCTTCTTGTTTTTATATAAGTATTGTACATGACTTGTTGATACATGGACGATTATTCACCCTTGCCATTAAGATGGTCTCCTTCTTCTTGATATGCTGTCTCAACACCCCATCCCCATTATCCGCACTCCATAGCGTCTTCTCTCCGATTTCCAACCTGGACAAACTTTGGACAAGTTAATGCAATGTCAGCAGAGTACGCAGGCGGTGGGTGGTCCAGTCTTGGTATGTTTTGATTCTGTCCTGTTATTGAAAGTTAGAGTAGATCTGCCTTTTCAAGTCGCCACTTAACGTCTTCCAAGAGTCGCATATTGATTTGTGAGCTCTGAGGAGAATTGGGTGAAGCTTTGAAATGGACGGCAAATTCTTCCGGTTTTTTCTTTTTGTTTGTTTTTTTTTGTTTTTGTTTTTGTTTTTCTCTCTGTAAGTTTTTGTCTCTTGGCAATGCGTTATCTCTGTAGCATTTCTCCATCTTGATTGTTCGGCAAGATTCACGTTAAATGTAATGTATAAGGCTAATTCCCTGGTGGTTCAATTGCGGCTTTAGATTTACAGTTCTTGGCAAATACAAATCGGCTCAAGATCAAACTAAAACCAGTTCAAGGTCATCCATTGTCAAGTGAATAAAACCAGGACAATTGGTTTTTCGATGTTTGATCATTTTTCTTCATCATCCGGTTTCGGCTTTCACTGAATCGGGCACACATCCATCATGTCTGATTAGTGTTCCACTTACTTGGTATAGTATTACTTACCTGGCACAGTTTGAGTAGGGGTTGTTCATACCAGTCGAGGGTATGTCCTCGACAATCAGTCTGACAGTGACCTTGTTGCTATCGGTCTGAGGTATGGTTCTGAACAGTTCTAAAAAATCCAACCTCCCAGGATTTGCCTCCTCTCTTTCATTGCTAATCGTGTGAGGTGTCTCTGCCAGGGAATGCAGACAGGGCTGCTCAGGCATTTTTAAAGCTAGAAAGCACTTCTCTTAGTGCACTGACTTTTCAAACCCTCATGCCTAACTTCCTTAAAAGGAGGGTAAATAATATTCGGTAGATTTTACTATTATTTATTCAAATTGGAAATGTCATTTGACAAAGTAGACCTTGATCATCCACCTTTTTCTAAATTAGTTACCCTATCAAGGCTTGAGAGTGTAGTCTACCTTCATATGTCTTTCCAGAAGGTATTAGTGAAAGTAAATGTTGTGGGTGAACCTACCTACCCTTTAATAATAACTAAATGGTAGCAACCGGCTACCATAAATACCGGCTTTTGCCGGGAGAACATTGGGAGGCACATTTAGGCACTAGCACTGCCAACACTGACTTGTGTATAATTTCTCTGTTCAATAAAATTCATTATTATTATCTCTAAACCTGTTGTTCTTTTATTTCATTGTTGGTACCCCTAAACGGGTCCACAACAACTGGCGGCGAGTGATTCGTAAAGGACTTCGTTGGAAACACCTTGGACCTTGCAACCTGTGAGTCATAAACCAGTGTCTACAACACGGTCAACCTTCGAAAAAAAAAAAATTCTACCCGTTTGAAAAAAAAAACAAAAAAACCTTGTGCTTTACAATTTTCGGGAAGATATTGGAAACATCGAATACATTCAATTTTGGGACGAGTCTGCCTTACAAGAAATAACCAGTTTAAACAATTACTGGACAAAAAAAAAAGTAAGACAGATTTTACTATTTGTGTTCTTCGTATTTCAATACGGGATTTTACCCCGTGCAACAAATGAAATTGGAATACCATGTGCTTATAAAACTGAAAGGTTTGAAAAAAAAAAAAACTCCGTACTACAAAAACCTTTTTTCGTGTCTGATATAGTCAAATGTATTTTGCGAACAGACTTGTCACTGTAAAATCGTATAGTCGGAAAAAAATCTGACAAGTAAAACCAAGTTACTTTCTTGAATAACTACTCAATTTTTTATATAGCCATTACTTGCTATTTTGCATTTTCAGCCTACACTGAAAGGCAAACGGACTTATTGGGAAAAAAAGTTCCAGATGCGAACAAAAATACAAATAACTTGTTAAATTAATTACCCAATAAGCCGGATTAATAAAATCGTTTTTTTTTCTCAAAGAACTTTGAAAGAAGAAAAAAAAAAGATTAGCAAGTGCCGGTCGAGTTTGTTATTAAACAGTAAGCATTTGAAAAGAAAAAAATAGTGAAGGACTATTTGTGACTAATTCTTCTTCAAGAAAGTATTTCTTTAATCATGGAAGATTTCTCGAAACAGATATTGGAGATGATTAAATTTCAATCAGAACAACAGAAGGCAAACGATGAAAAACATCTTGCTCAACAGAAGGCAAACGATGAAAAACTTCAGTCTCTACAGAAGGAATTTCAGTCGCAGCAAATAAGTTTGTTGAAATATTTTGAGGAAAAGAATTTAGCACAAAAGCGAGAAGATAGAAAATCTTTAGACGAACAATTGATTGGGATAAAAAATGTACAATTAGAGCAACAGACTCACTCAGAGAGAAAATTTGAACAGCTGGCACAAGCAATGATAAATACGACGAATGACGACAGCGACGCGTTCAACCAAAATGCAATATGGTCAGCTATAGAAACCTTCAACTATGTGCCTGAAGAGGACCTAAACTTCGAATCATGGTACCGTCGATATCAGGATTTTTTCGACATTGATTGGAGCACATGGTCGGAAAAGAAAAAGGTTCGTTTAGTTCTTCGTAGACTAGGTACGGCAGAGCATACAAAATTTGTCGATTATATTCTGCCGAAGAAAACGGGCGAACTATCTTTCAATGAAACCATTAAAATGTTAATGGAACTATATTGCCCCAAAACAAGTTTATTCCACAAAAGGTGGAAATGTATGAACCTAACGCGAAAAGAAAGCCGTGATTACTCAACGTTTGCTTCGATCGTCAATAAACATTGTGACGACTTTAAGTTATCATCCTTGACAGCGGACAATTTCAAAGTATTAATATTTGTTCAAGAGCTCGTCTCGCAAAACGATGCAGAGTTAAGAAGACGTGAAAAAAGCAAACTTGAAACCGAGCCAAATTTAACATTGCAACAACTGGCCGAAAGTTGTCAACGACATATTTCCGAGAAAAAGGAAGCAGCAATTTCTAATATTAAAAATGTTCGTCGTTTTTCAAAAAAATCATACTCTTCGAAGGAAAAATTCAGGAAGGATTTGCCTCAAAGGTCGGATGAAAAATTGCCAAACCACCCTTGTTGGGGTTGCGGGGACCTACATTGGTACCAGAAGTGTCCTTTTAAACGAAAAAATTGTGACAAATGCCATAAAATGGGACACAAAGCCTCACATTGCAGAAGTAACACTAGAAAAAAAAGTTACATAAAAACAACTAGAATTAATGGTGGCAACCTAAACATACGAAAGTATGTTACGGTAAAAATGAACAATCAAGATGTTAAACTACAGCTTGATTCAGGGTCTAACCTATCAATTATTAATATTAATACCTGGAAAAATATCGGCAGATCGACTATGCTACGCACAGATAAAGTGGCTCGATCGGTAACCGGAGAGAAAATAAACTTTGAAGGGGAAGTCATTTCAAAAGTGACACTAAAAAATAAGACATTAAAATTACGCATGTTCGTAATGAAAGATACAGGAAATTTGTTCGGTTTAGATTGGATTCAGCACTTCCAGCTTTGGGATTCGCCGATAAGCGCCTATTGTCAACGAATAGAGAACTTTTCTGTTGAAGCAGAAAAATTGAAGAAGGATTTCAAAGAGTCATTCCCCAAGGTGTTTTCTAATGAATTAGGACGCTGTACTAAAATGAAGGCGAGTTTTGAACTAATTGAAAATAAGAATCCCGTTTTTAAGAGAAAACGAAGTGTACCATTCGCCTCTCTTGAAAAAATTAATGCAGAAATAGACCGGTTGGTGGAGAAAGGTATTTTAACACCAGTTGACTACTCGGAATGGGCGGCCCCAACCGTCTACATGAAGAAAAAATCTGGAGAGATCAGAGTGTGTGCCGATTTCTCAACCGGTTTGAACGATGTGCTGAAAGATTATCACTATCCTCTGCCGACTCCAGAAGAGGTTTTCACGAAATTAAACGGTGGAAAACTGTTCTCAAAAATTGACTTGAGTGAAGTCTATCTGCAAATACCTGTAGAGGAAGATAGCTCTAAGCTTCTCTGTATTTCGACACACAGGGGACTACTAAAGTTCAATCGTCTCCCTTTTGGAATTAAAGTGGCCCCGTCGATTTTTCAGCAGGTAATCGACACGATGTTGAGCGGGCTCGATTTTTCGATCGGCTACCTTGACGATATCTTAATGAAAAGTACGAACGTCGGGGAGCACCGTGAGCACGTAAACAAAGTATTCGAAAGGTTAAGTGATTTTGGTGTTACACTCAAGGAGTCAAAGTGTGAATTCTTTCTAGAAGAGATCAAATACTTGGGACATGTCATTGATAAGAATGGAAGACGTCCCGACCCAGAAAGATCTATAGCCATCAAGAATATGTCCGAACCGAACAATGTTACCCAACTAGAAAGCTTCCTTGGTCTCGCAAACTATTACGAAAAATTAATTCCCAGTATGCACAAATTGCGAGCCCCCTTAAATGAATTACTTAAGAAAGATAGTAAATTGGAATGGTCCGCCAACTGTCAATCTGCATTCGACAACCTAAAAACGAAGTTAACTTCAGAATTATTTCTTACTCATTTTAATCCAGAGCTAAAAACTATTGTTGCAAGTGACGCCAGCTCCTACAGCATTGGGGCGTGCATTTTGCATAAAATGCCGGATGGCTCGATGAAACCCATCGCGCACGCTTCAAGAACTTTACTTCCTGCAGAGAAAAATTACTCTCTGATTGAAAAAGAAGCGTTGGGTATTGTGTTCGCAATGACCAAATTTCACAGGTATCTTACGTGTATTGGAAAAACATGGGCAAGGACATAGAGACGAAGGTGAAGGCCTGTGCGGGCTGCGCGTCGGCAGCGAAAGCACCACCTATTCAGTACTGTCCATGGCCAAAGGCAGAGCAACCATGGTCCCGTATTCATATAGATTTCGCAGGGCCATTGGAAGGTTTTTACTATTTAATTATAGTCGACAGCTACTCAAAATGACCAGAAGTTGTTAGATGTAAAAACCCAACAACGGATGTCACGATATGCGCGTTGCATGAACTGTTTACCTGGTGGACATTGTTGTATCGGACAATGGTACACAATTTAGTTCACGAGAGTTCAAAGAATTTTGTGAAGACTTTCAAATTAAACATATCACCACTCCGACTTACCATCCGAGGTCAAACGGACAGGCAAAAAAATTTGTTGATACCTTGAAGAGAGCGTTGAAAAAATCGACGGGCACGCCGAGAGAAAAGGCACTCTAGCAGTTCCTTCAAGTGTATAGAATTACACCCAACGAGAACACACCAGCCCAGGTACCACCGGCGGAAGTAATGTTTGGAAGAAAAATAAAGTCGGTATTCGACAAACTTTTACCAAAACAGGTGAAACCGACCAACATTACGGCACCAAAGAAGAGTTACGAGGATGGAGAGAAAGTGTTCTTCCAGGAACACCATGGAAACAAAACCGTGTGGGAAGTGGGAAAGGTACAAAAAAGATTGGGGCGGATGGTGTACATTGTACGCAGTGATGAGAAGGGGTTGAGTTTGTTATTAAACAGTAAGCATTTGAAAAGAAAAAAATAGTGAAGGACTATTTGTGACTAATTCTTCTTCAAGAAAGTATTTCTTTAATCATGGAAGATTTCTCGAAACAGATATTGGAGATGATTAAATTTCAATCAGAACAACAGAAGGCAAACGATGAAAAACATCTTGCTCAACAGAAGGCAAACGATGAAAAACTTCAGTCTCTACAGAAGGAATTTCAGTCGCAGCAAATAAGTTTGTTGAAATATTTTGAGGAAAAGAATTTAGCACAAAAGCGAGAAGATAGAAAATCTTTAGACGAACAATTGATTGGGATAAAAAATGTACAATTAGAGCAACAGACTCACTCAGAGAGAAAATTTGAACAGCTGGCACAAGCAATGATAAATACGACGAATGACGACAGCGACGCGTTCAACCAAAATGCAATATGGTCAGCTATAGAAACCTTCAACTATGTGCCTGAAGAGGACCTAAACTTCGAATCATGGTACCGTCGATATCAGGATTTTTTCGACATTGATTGGAGCACATGGTCGGAAAAGAAAAAGGTTCGTTTAGTTCTTCGTAGACTAGGTACGGCAGAGCATACAAAATTTGTCGATTATATTCTGCCGAAGAAAACGGGCGAACTATCTTTCAATGAAACCATTAAAATGTTAATGGAACTATATTGCCCCAAAACAAGTTTATTCCACAAAAGGTGGAAATGTATGAACCTAACGCGAAAAGAAAGCCGTGATTACTCAACGTTTGCTTCGATCGTCAATAAACATTGTGACGACTTTAAGTTATCATCCTTGACAGCGGACAATTTCAAAGTATTAATATTTGTTCAAGAGCTCGTCTCGCAAAACGATGCAGAGTTAAGAAGACGTGAAAAAAGCAAACTTGAAACCGAGCCAAATTTAACATTGCAACAACTGGCCGAAAGTTGTCAACGACATATTTCCGAGAAAAAGGAAGCAGCAATTTCTAATATTAAAAATGTTCGTCGTTTTTCAAAAAAATCATACTCTTCGAAGGAAAAATTCAGGAAGGATTTGCCTCAAAGGTCGGATGAAAAATTGCCAAACCACCCTTGTTGGGGTTGCGGGGACCTACATTGGTACCAGAAGTGTCCTTTTAAACGAAAAAATTGTGACAAATGCCATAAAATGGGACACAAAGCCTCACATTGCAGAAGTAACACTAGAAAAAAAAGTTACATAAAAACAACTAGAATTAATGGTGGCAACCTAAACATACGAAAGTATGTTACGGTAAAAATGAACAATCAAGATGTTAAACTACAGCTTGATTCAGGGTCTAACCTATCAATTATTAATATTAATACCTGGAAAAATATCGGCAGATCGACTATGCTACGCACAGATAAAGTGGCTCGATCGGTAACCGGAGAGAAAATAAACTTTGAAGGGGAAGTCATTTCAAAAGTGACACTAAAAAATAAGACATTAAAATTACGCATGTTCGTAATGAAAGATACAGGAAATTTGTTCGGTTTAGATTGGATTCAGCACTTCCAGCTTTGGGATTCGCCGATAAGCGCCTATTGTCAACGAATAGAGAACTTTTCTGTTGAAGCAGAAAAATTGAAGAAGGATTTCAAAGAGTCATTCCCCAAGGTGTTTTCTAATGAATTAGGACGCTGTACTAAAATGAAGGCGAGTTTTGAACTAATTGAAAATAAGAATCCCGTTTTTAAGAGAAAACGAAGTGTACCATTTGCCTCTCTTGAAAAAATTAATGCAGAAATAGACCGGTTGGTGGAGAAAGGTATTTTAACACCAGTTGACTACTCGGAATGGGCGGCCCCAACCGTCTACATGAAGAAAAAATCTGGAGAGATCAGAGTGTGTGCCGATTTCTCAACCGGTTTGAACGATGTGCTGAAAGATTATCACTATCCTCTGCCGACTCCAGAAGAGGTTTTCACGAAATTAAACGGTGGAAAACTGTTCTCAAAAATTGACTTGAGTGAAGTCTATCTGCAAATACCTGTAGAGGAAGATAGCTCTAAGCTTCTCTGTATTTCGACACACAGGGGACTACTAAAGTTCAATCGTCTCCCTTTTGGAATTAAAGTGGCCCCGTCGATTTTTCAGCAGGTAATCGACACGATGTTGAGCGGGCTCGATTTTTCGATCGGCTACCTTGACGATATCTTAATGAAAAGTACGAACGTCGGGGAGCACCGTGAGCACGTAAACAAAGTATTCGAAAGGTTAAGTGATTTTGGTGTTACACTCAAGGAGTCAAAGTGTGAATTCTTTCTAGAAGAGATCAAATACTTGGGACATGTCATTGATAAGAATGGAAGACGTCCCGACCCAGAAAGATCTATAGCCATCAAGAATATGTCCGAACCGAACAATGTTACCCAACTAGAAAGCTTCCTTGGTCTCGCAAACTATTACGAAAAATTAATTCCCAGTATGCACAAATTGCGAGCCCCCTTAAATGAATTACTTAAGAAAGATAGTAAATTGGAATGGTCCGCCAACTGTCAATCTGCATTCGACAACCTAAAAACGAAGTTAACTTCAGAATTATTTCTTACTCATTTTAATCCAGAGCTAAAAACTATTGTTGCAAGTGACGCCAGCTCCTACAGCATTGGGGCGTGCATTTTGCATAAAATGCCGGATGGCTCGATGAAACCCATCGCGCACGCTTCAAGAACTTTACTTCCTGCAGAGAAAAATTACTCTCTGATTGAAAAAGAAGCGTTGGGTATTGTGTTCGCAATGACCAAATTTCACAGGTATCTTACGTGTATTGGAAAAACATGGGCAAGGACATAGAGACGAAGGTGAAGGCCTGTGCGGGCTGCGCGTCGGCAGCGAAAGCACCACCTATTCAGTACTGTCCATGGCCAAAGGCAGAGCAACCATGGTCCCGTATTCATATAGATTTCGCAGGGCCATTGGAAGGCTTTTACTATTTAATTATAGTCGACAGCTACTCAAAATGACCAGAAGTTGTTAGATGTAAAAACCCAACAACGGATGTCACGATATGCGCGTTGCATGAACTGTTTGCCCGATTCGGAGTGGTGGACATTGTTGTATCGGACAACGGTACACAATTTAGTTCACGAGAGTTCAAAGAATTTTGTGAAGACTTTCAAATTAAACATATCACCACTCCGACTTACCATCCGAGGTCAAACGGACAGGCAAAAAAATTTGTTGATACCTTGAAGAGAGCGTTGAAAAAATCGACGGGCACGCCGAGAGAAAAGGCACTCTAGCAGTTCCTTCAAGTGTATAGAATTACACCCAACGAGAACACACCAGCCCAGGTACCACCGGCGGAAGTAATGTTTGGAAGAAAAATAAAGTCGGTATTCGACAAACTTTTACCAAAACAGGTGAAACCGACCAACATTACGGCACCAAAGAAGAGTTACGAGGATGGAGAGAAGGTGTTCTTCCAGGAACACCATGGAAACAAAACCGTGTGGGAAGTGGGAAAGGTACAAAAAAGATTGGGGCGGATGGTGTACATTGTAGAGGGTCCTAGAGGCACCTGTAAAAAACACATTAACCAAATGCGTCGTCGCATGTCGGACGAGCCAGGGGAAGGCCCATCGGATCAGAGTGAGACCTATACGACGCGGAAGATCTATACGACGCATTTGAGCTGCCAACACCAAAAACGCCTCCGGAACAGAGACGTTCATCAAGAAAACGTAAATTAACCGGGAGTTTCGAGGTGAATCCTAGGAAAAAGATATACCTTGAGATTCCGGAGGAATGAGTTTCGGAAGGAGGGTGTTGTGGGTGAACCTACCTACCCTTTAATAATAACTAAATGGTAGCAACCGGCTACCATAAATACCGGCTTTTGCCGGGAGAACATTGGGAGGCACATTTAGGCACTAGCACTGCCAACACTGACTTGTGTATAATTTCTCTGTTCAATAAAATTCATTATTATTATCTCTAAACCTGTTGTTCTTTTATTTCATTGTTGGTACCCCTAAACGGGTCCACAACAGTAAATAAAACGATAAATAACCAGTTCAAATAAAACATAAATCTTTATAATCTATAATAATAAAGGAATATTTTTCAGATGCATGTCAGGGTACTCTGGATTGGAAAAATTTTTTTAATTGCTTCAGTCTAGGAGTTCTCTTTCGCTGACTGAGGACAGAAAAGATGAAATGTAGTATGAGAACAGATACTACACTTTTTTCTTAGCCAAAAGATATGTTCTGGAGTCAATAAACCCGCGAAAGGCATTTTCAGTTGTATCTCTGTTTTTGAAGATGTTCTCCCACAAAAAGTGGTCAAGATGTTTGAATAGGTGGTAGTTAGTAGAGGATAGGTCCGGCGAATATGATGGGTGAGACAGAATTTCATAGTCCAATATGTTAAGTTTCCACAAAAAAAAGTAAAAAAGATGTGAGCTGGAGCATTGTTATGCAGCAGTTTCTGGGGTATCTCAATGATTGGCTAATAATAATTCTCTGTATTCAAGGTTTCACCATAATTCAGGAAGCCATAGTGGATTAACCCCTTTGTATGTCCCCAAATAGTTACCATGACCTTGCCTTGCTGCTACAGAGGTTTGCAGAAGTTTCTACACTTGGATCCAACCACTAAGCTGAGCTTATTTTAATAACCTAACTACAATACCACAAGACTGCTTCCCAGCTGACTACAACATGGTCGTTTTCAAGTCCAATGTAAACAAATTATTGTTGAGCTGTCCTTTCAGATAATCAAATTCTACCCAGTTTCAACCATCATTTCTAATTCTCAACGTGTTTCCTTCACCGTCCACCTGAAAAACCTATTAACCCTTATCCTCGAGTGGCCTTCGGGCCTTGATAAATAGTGACTCATTAATATAAAAATATGAATTTGCATATTGCTCGATCTAGGAAACTTTATGTAACATAACACCAAAATGCTACGCGTTATCTACAACATATCGTGATGAGACCATGTAACACACAAAATGCATATCTGTAGTTGTTCAACGCTGACTTTTGATGCTGGCTGGGCATGCATACCAATAGATGAACCTGCTTGAAAAGTTCTCCTGTGATCCTCAAAGGTCACACAACATACTGGAAGGCCTTAAATTACCATCGAAACTCTTCTGAAGAATGAGACAGGCCTCTCGGGATTGGATCTTCTGGACGCAATGAGTGAGTGAGCATCATGGGGCACAAAATTCGTGAATTTTTCACCTTCAATTAATTGATGACTCAAGACAAGGCTAGAATTTACATCTACCTAACAATTAAGCTAAATCTAATAATATTCCATGAAAAATGCCAGTATACTGAAATCATATGCCCTTAATAGGGTTAAGATGAAAATTCATATACACTAAACACTAAATGTACAATAGCAAAGAAATGTATTTTACTGGTAGGAATTTTTCTTATAAAAAATATAAACATTGTTACTATTTTAGCACTGTAAATATAAGCATTGCCAATAAACATTTTAACTGGTATTTTACTTACCTTTATAGTATCCTTATCAATCACGCCCGAGTGAAACCATTATTCATACGACACTAGCATCATTGTTATGTATTAAGGAAAATGAAGGTATTCTTGTTGTACATAAGTCAATTTTATGTTTCACACTGTAATTTAGTAGAATTAACAACTTTCACCATTTTTTTTAAATATATAAACGATTTTTACTGTATTTTTTCAACAATACAATACATCTTTTCACAATTCAGATTGAAGATCCTCAAACAAGAATTTTAAATCTTATATATTAAAAAATGTGAACTGTAAACCTTGGTATTTTTCATTTCTCTGAAATTTTCGTTTTCTCTGAACTAAAAACAGTACTCTACGGCTCTAATATGACAAATATAGGCAATAGAATGGCACTTTATTTCGGTTCTTACTTTGTAACCTTGCCTAAGGGTTCAACACGTAGCCTACAGCCAAAGTCTAAGTTCTTACTGGTTCGACCTAGGCCCAGTCGATATTAGGTAGCTTCCATAAGAACATCAGATCGATCAGAACGTTTGTCAATAAAAGAAGAAGATGAGTTCCAGCCGAAGAGATTTTGTATAAATGATTAATTCTTGTTCGATGTTTTGCGCTGAAGAAAAATTCCTACCAGTAAAATACATAGCCCTGTTGTTCTCGCATACCCTTAATGACAATAAAAGTGTAAAAATTTGAGAAATTTCTTTGCTTTTGTACATTTAGTGTTTAGTGTATATGAATTTTCATCTTAACCCTATTAAGGGCATATGATTTCAGTATACTGGCATTTTTCATGGAATGTCACTACTTTTGTAAAGGCTATGCCTCAATACAATGGTCGCCCCATTTCACCGCTACTTTCTTATTTTGCCTTTTGCAAAAGCTGTTTCTTCCCCACCATTCCTCCTACGTTGCCCAGGGCAATAGTATGACATATTTCTATAAAAAGTACCGCCTCTGTCTGCGCCTTCTATATAGGTACTCATCTCAGCCCCGGTGTTCATACTATATACGTAACTATCGCCGCCCCACTGCAGATAATATATAAGTACCTATCGCCGCCCTGTTCAGAAGCTGAATATGTACCTATCACCGCCCCAGTGCGAATGCTGAATACATACCTATCGCCACTCCGGTGCGAATGCTAAATACGTACCTATCGCCGCCCCGGTGCGAATGCTAAGTACGTACCTATCGCAGCCCCGGTGCGAATGCAAAATACATACCTATCGCCGCCCCGGTGTGAATGCTAAATACGTACCTATTGCCGTCCCGGTGGGCAAACTACATAAGTACCTATTGCTGCTCCAGTGCGAATACTAAATATGCACATATCGCCGCCCCGGTGCGAATGCTAAATATGTACATATCGCCGCCCCAATGCGAATGCTAAATACGTACCTATCGCCGCTCCGGTGCAAATGCTAAATACATACCTTTCTGCCGCCCCGGTGCGCATGCTATATACGTACCTATCGCTGACCCGGTGCACGTGTCATATACGTACCGATCGCCGCCCCAGAGCGAATGCTAAATACATACCTATCACCGCCCCGATACGCATGCTATATGCGTACTTATTGCCACCCATGTGCACATGCTGTATACGTACCTATCGCCACACCTGAATGCTAAATACATACTTATCGCCGCCCCGGTGCGAATGCTAAATACGTACCTATTTCCGTCCCGGCGTGCATACTACATAAGTACCTATCGCTGCCCCAGTGTGAATACTAAATATGTACATATTGCCGCCCCAGTGTGAATGCTAAATACGTACCTATCGCTGCCCCAGTGCAAATGCTAAATATGTACCTATCGCTGCTCCGGTGCGAATGCTAAATACGTACCTATCGCCGCCCCGGTGCGAATGCTAAATATGTAGCTATCGCCACCCCGGGGCGCGTGCTATATACGTATTGATCACAGCCCTGGAACATGTGCTATATACGTACTGATCGCCGCCAGGATGCGCATGCTATATAGTACTTATTGCCGCTCCTGTGCACATGCTATATACGTACCTATCGCCACCCCTATGCACATACTATATATATACCTATCGCCGCTGCAGTGCGCATACTATATACTTACCTATCTCTGCAAGGATGCACATACTATATATGTACCTATCTCCAGGCCAGTTCGCATACCTAAGAACTCATATTAATGTGCCCCTGTCGTGTCAGAAAAACAAAATAGTGTTCATTCATGTAGTGTCACTATCATAAATGGAAATATTTTTAGGTAAAAATAAAAAAAAAATTTAATTTACCCCCCCAAAAAAATATTCATCCTTCCCCATACATATATTTTTAATTAAAAAAAAAAAAATTTGAACCCCCCCGATTTTTTTTTACCCTCCCCCATACATAGAAATATTTTTAGTTAAAGAAGGAAAAAAAAATTCCGAGGCGCCTCAGTCATATCAAAGAACCATACTGCAGAAGCCTCCGGATCCTATATTGTAGAAGGACCCCCGGTGCTGGGTTCGTATACTGTAGAAGCACCAGAAGCACCCCTGGTTCGTATACTGCAGAAGCACCCATGGCCCCTATATTGCAGAAGCCTCCGGGTCCTATATTGTAAAAGCACCCCCGGTGCTGGGTCCATATACTGTAGAAGCATCCTTGGTCCATATACTGCAGAAGCACCCAAGGTCCCTATTCTGCAGAAGCCTCCGGGTCCTATACTGTAGAAGCACCCCTGACCCCTATACTGCAGAAACACCCATGGTCCTTATTCTGCAGAAGCCTCCGGGTCCTATATTGTAGAAGCACCAGGAGCACCCCCTTACTGAACCCCCCTCCTTTTGATCTGCACAGTAGCTCTATCTAAGGCATTGAGCACTTTTCTCCCGGACAACACCGAGTACTTATAAAATCAAGGAGGCATCCAGAGTACTACTAAAATCACTCTTACTGATTCCTCCTCCTTTTCATCTGCACAATAGTCCGAAAAGAAGCATAGATGCTGTTAAAATATTATACAAACTTATCACTACAGTAGCTCTATCTAGGATATTGAGCACTTTTCTCCCGGACAACGCCGAGTACTTAGAAAATCAAGGAGGCATCCAGAGCACTACTAAAATCACCCTTACTGATTTCCCCTCATTCCCATGTGCACAACAGTCTGAAGAGAAACGTAGATGGCGTTAAAATATTATACAAACTTATCACTACAGTAGCTCTATCTAGGATATTGAACACTTTTCTCCTGGACAATTAGAAAATCAAGGAGGCATCCAGAGAACTACTAAAATCGCTTTTACTGATTCCTCCTCCTTTTCATAACGAAGTTATGGTATGACCTGATGCAGCCAGACAGAATTTATGGCAAGACCAGGTACACCCGGCAAGGGATTGTGGGACGTTTTCAGTGACTCATAATTTTTATCGGATTTGTACATGAATACGTTGGATAATAAGGTTTTTTGGAATTTTCTGGAAAACTAAGTTATATGGTAAACTGAAATTAAAATGCCATTAACTAGACCCTAGAACCTCTATCTCTGCCAAAAATCAGCTGAATCCATCAAATAGTTGATGAGATACAGGGTGGCACATACGTACACACGGATAACACAAAATCATGCCTAACCTTTCTGGATCTCTGGGTTGCCTTGACTAATGATGCTGAAATTCTACACACTTATAGAACCTATCAAATGAAAATTTGTGCAAAGTTTTAACTAATTTGGTTCATTGGTTTTTGAGTTATGATTGATCAAAGAAATGAGATTTCTAGCATAGGCCGTTTTTGAAATCCATTAAGGGATAGAGCGCTATCGCGCCTCCCTTGATTTTACATTTTAAAACGAGATATAACACTAACGTATTCAAAATTGAAGCATTTAGTTCACAATTCAGCAGCAAATATGAAGAATACAAAAAAACATCATTATTTTTCTAACAACCTAATATTTAGCAACTGCTTAAAACAATTTACTCCAAGCTAAACTTTGAATTTGTGTTATAATGCCTGTGCATTTAGAAAGAAAACAAATATTATCTAATATCTCTAATATATAAAGTAAACTTATTACTTTTCTTGATTTTTTGTCATTGACAGCTTTTATCTTACAAAAATCAACATTTAATTCTGGTTCGTCAGTTCTTTTGGGGGATCGTTGCAGCATGTTGTTAAGAAAAATAAAATGTAACTCGATCTAATTCCTTCCCGAAAATACTTTGACCGGATCGGAATTATTTTCACATGGACACCATCTTAACAAATGGAATTAACTCTGTTCGTCAATACAAAGTTTTATTTAGAATAAAAAAAATAATATTTTGAAAAAAACGGCATATTTAAAAACAAATAAAAAGGAGAGGTAGTACCTTTGGCGTTCGTCATGCTGCTCCCTAGCTGTATGGGTGGACGGGTGTCACTGGTCCTCACTCATCCCTAAATCTCTCACGTGCTGGCTCCAAGTGCCATACCTCGGTAAACCGCTTCAGCTGGCAAGCAAAACGACGGTAGGGGGTGATGTCGATACAACATCAATGGGCGGATGAACCACTTTGAGGTCAACGGCCAGGGCGGAAGAGACTCATCGCGAGTCCAACGGCCATATATCCGGGGCCAGGGCGAACCCTCATATCACGAGGGACTTCGACCGGGGCTAGCAGTCTGGAGAGGGATGGGCGCTGCTAGACTACATTTGCCCAAGACACACTGCATGGAAAAAAATGAACATAATACAAAAATCCATACCGGCTCGGCCGTCGCACGGGTTAACAAGGGTCGCGCCCCCCCGTCTCGCATCAGGGCGAGGGTGAAAAGTGTGCTACTGATGCAACAACGAGAACAACGAAAATAAGAGGAAGAGACAATGTCAGTATAGCCACATGGAATGTCAGAACGCTTGCCCAAACAGGAAAGCTGCAAGAACTCATAAATGGGCTGAAGGGTTACACATGGCATGTTGTCGGACTATGCGAAGTCAGATGGAAGAATATCGGTGAACACCTTACAGATGATCACCACATGCTGTACTACAGCGGTGAAGTGGATAAGCACATGAACGGAGTAGGCTTTCTCGTCAATAAAGCCGTCAAAGACTCAGTACTCGGGTGCCATCCAATATCCAGCAGGCTCATCGCCATTCGCCTTGGAGCAACACCATTCAACATCACAATAGTACAAGCCTACGCACCAACAACTGAGTACAGCGACGACCAGGTGGAGGAATTCTACGCTCAACTACAGGAAACTATCGACAAGGTGGATAAGAATGACATTCTCATCATT
>OY744528.1:72866176-73036176 GCA_963556195.1 Sepiola atlantica | reverse complement strand
AAAAACTCCTTTCTGTTATGTTGAAATAGTTTCATGTTTCATCCATTGTTACATATTGATGCAAAAATTCTTTTTTGTTATGTTGAAATAGTTTCATGTTTCATCCATTGTAACATATTGATGCAAAAACTCCTTTCTGTTATGTTGAAATAGTTTCATGTTTCATCCATTGTTACATATTGATGCAAAAATTCTTTTTTGTTATGTTGAAATAGTTTCATGTTTCATCTATTGTAACATATTGATGCAAAAACTCCTTTCTGTTATGTTGAAATAGTTTCATGTTTCATCCATTGTTACATATTGATGCAAAAATTCTTTTTTGTTATGTTGAAATAGTTTCATGTTTCATCCATTGTAACATATTGATGCAAAAACTCCTTTCTGTTATGTTGAAATAGTTTCATGTTTCATCCATTGTTACATATTGATGCAAAAGCTCTTTTTCGTTATGTTGAAATAGTTTCATGTTTCAGCCATTGTAACATATTGATGCAAAAACTCTTTTTCGTTATGTTGAAATAGTTTCATGTTTCAGCCATTGTAACATATTGATGCAAAAACTCTTTTCGTTATGTTGAAATAGTTTCATGTTTCATCCATTGTAACATATTGATGCAAAAATTCTTTTTTGTTATGTTGAAATAGTTTCATGTTTCATCCATTGTAACATATTGATGCAAAAACTCCTTTCTGTTATGTTGAAATAGTTTCATGTTTCATCCATTGTTACATATTGATGCAAAAACTCCTTTCTGTTATGTTGAAATAGTTTCATGTTTCATCCATTGTAACATATTGATGCAAAAACTCTTTTCGTTATGTTGAAATAGTTTCATGTTTCATCCATTGTAACATATTGATGCAAAAACTCTTTTTCGTTATGTTGAAATAGTTTCATGTTTCATCCATTGTAACATATTGATGCTAAAACTCTTTTCTTTATGTTGAAATAATTTCATGTTTCATCCATTGTAACATATTGATGCAAAAACTCCTTTCTGTTATGTTGAAATAGTTCTATGTTTCAACCATTGTAACATATTGATGCAAAAACTCTTTTTCATTATGTTGAAATAGTTGCATCGACCGTTGTTGTTTTTGATCGACTGTGAGCAAACGCGGCACACACTTTGAAGCCGGTTTTCTCATTTACAAATTTTCTATGCAAAATTGTGAATACGCCACGTTCTGATATCTTCAAATCCTTTGATATCTCACACAACTTAAATTTACGATCGGTTAAAAGGTTTTTGATGTTTTCAGAGACAATTTGGGCAACCTGATTGTTCAACGTCTTTTGTGTATGTACCCCCACGTCTAAAGTCAGCATGCCACTTCTTACTCGTTGTTTCAAGCAGAGCAGAGTTTAAAAAACACTTATCAATTGGTTTGCTTGAATAGTATTTTTCCCATCAGAAAGCAATGCTTTATCAACACACGAAATTAAGATATTTCTATTGTTTTGAAAATTTGCAACAGTAGCTTCACTTAAATAACTGTAATTTTTAAACTAATAATCCGATTGGGCTCAAAATTTGACACGTGTCATTTGAAGGGTAGTACTTTATAAAATTCATATGGATTTTTTTTATTACTGGTGCCATCTATATGTCAGGCCTCGGATTATTGAGTGATGTGTTAGTCATGTTTACAATGTTTCCCTTGAAAGAAAAGTTAAAAAATAACATTTGTTATATGAGGTCAAGTAATAAAAAAAAAACTGTTAGCACTTATAGTTACGAAAAAACTACATTGCTTACAGACGTAAGTAAAACGGCAAATGGATTTAACGAATTCAAATGATTTTTTAAACGAATTATTTTAAATCATAAAATAACCAATAAACTTAATTATTTAAATGTTTAAACCTTTTTAAATACATTCGTCGCTGAAATGTTCTTAGTTTAATTTTATTTTTGTTTTCGGAAATGAAGAAAATCTTTTTTTTTTATAGATTGAGTTTCATTATGCTCTAATATATTTCAGTCATTTCATGGACCTAACTAATAATTGCCCCCAGTGACACCAGATAGAACCAAAGGAAAATTTATTTGGTGTAAATTCCTTGGAAAATCTAAACCCTATTGAAATTCCATGATAAATGCCAGTATACTGAAATCATATGCCCTTAATAGGGTTAAGATGAAAATTCATATACACTAAATGTACAAAAGGGTATGCGAGCACAACAGGGCTATGTATTTTACTGGTAGGAATTTTTCTTCAGTGCACCTCACACACTTCATCCACTCATGCATAGAGATTTATACTGTAGTGATGTGATAATGAAATGGTTTGGTTGATATGTAGTCATACCCTTAATGACAATAAAAGTGTAAAAATTTGGTAATTTCCTTGCTTTTGTACATTTAGTGTATATGAATTTTCATCTTAACCCTATTAAGGGCATATGATTTCAGTATACTGGCATTTATCATGGAATGTCACTACTTTTGTAAAAGCTATGCCTCAATACAATGGTCATTTTTAAGTTTTTTTAGAATTTTATGGAAAACTAAGGTATATGGTAAACTGAAATTCAAATGCCATCAACTAGACCCTAGAATCTCTATCTCTGCCAAAAATCAGCTGAATCCATCAAATAGTTGATGAGATACAGGGTGGCACATACGTACGTATGTACGTACGTACATACAAATAACATGATTTCATGATTGAACTTTCTGGATCTCTGGGTTGCCTTGACTAATGATGCTGAAATTCTACACACTTATATAACCTATCAAATAAACATTTTATGCAAAGTTTTAACTAATTTGGTTTATTGGTTTTTGAGTTATGATTGATCAAAGAAATGAGATTTCCAGCATAGGCCATTTGTGAAGTCTTTTAAGGGATAGAGCGCTCTCGCGCCTACCTTGATTTATTTCAATCTTTTAACTGTTAACATATCGATTTCTATAATACACAAACAAACATTGATATTTATATATATTTATATAGAAAAAGAAGATATATGCTTGCTGTACCTACCTGGCGTTGACAGGGATGCAGTGAAGTCATTTTAGTTTTCAATTTTTACCTATTTGCACGTTTTAAACTTATACAGAAAAAGAAAGAAATTTTAGTTGTAAAATAGACAACTCTTTTTATATTCTTCAGTTAAAAATATGAGTTATTCTCCTTGCTGGTGTTGATTTTTTTCGGTCATAATTAAAAAATGTTTCCATATTATCGGTTGTCCGGACAGGTGTAAATGCTATTTAGGTAATTAAATATATATATATATATATATATATATATATATATATATATCAATTTTTCATGTTTAACTATATTGACATAATTAACACAAACCAATATTTTTCAAAAGTTCTCAATACAGACTACTGCTTTTATAAAGTTAAATAAAAACTTGTGAGACAGTCGACACTAATGAATTCGTGTTTCAACGCATATGCGTCTTCTCAAAACTGTGTCGAAAAGTGAAGAAAACCCGATCTACACTTTTCAACACAGTCTTGAGAAGACGCATATGCGTTAGAACACAAATTCATTAGTGTCGGCTATATGTATATATATATATATATATATATATATATATATATATATATATATAAATATTAATAATTTATTATTTACAGACATCGATGTTTCATGTTTACTCAATCTTCAGTGCAGGAAGTTACTTCCCGACGGGCAGTGGGCGTGAACACTGATCACAAATCGCCACCGATTCGCAGTCAAGAGTCTTACCCGTTGGCCACCACAAATTTGCTTGGAAGTTAGGAGGAATTTAACTTTGTAAATGCCAAGTCGGCGGGTATTTACAACGAGCTGTAAAGAGTGATCAACAACAACAAACCATGTTGGATCTCGCAATAATATATATATATATATATATATATATATATATGTGTGTGTGTGTGTGTGTGTGTGTGTGTGTGTGTGTTTTGGCAGCATTTTCTCTGTAATACAAGTGTTGTTGAATGTTACAGACAACTTATGTCTGGATATCCTTGTGTGGATCATTTCCGTTTACCGAATTTGGGTCTTTGTTTCGGTAGAGAATTGGCTGATGAATCTGCCATAACTCTAGGTGTCCCAAGTACTTTCAGGCCCATCCGGGTCCATCTTCAGGGGAATCAGGTAAAGACCATGGTGTTAATGCTAATATTAATAGGTAGTTTTGGCGGGAATTATATTATTCATACTTAACTAAAGTTAGAACTATAAACATTTTAGAACGTTATCACTAGTGTTAAAATTAATTCTGTTAATGGCTGTTTGGGGGGTTTTGATGTATAACGTTTCTAATATATAATGTTTTTGTTTATTATTGGTATGTTCTAATATTGTTGTTTTCTACTAAGAGTATTCGAAATTGGGAGCGGGGCAGAAATGCTGATTAGTAGGGTGCTGATATGGGATAAATGCATTGTTAATCTCCTCGACATTTATATTTTATATAATACTAGCGGAACCCGTCGCCCGGCGTTGCACGGGAGAAAGTACTACCTATTGCATGACGTCGATTAAAAAAAGGAAACGGCGTATTGGTTTTCTCCCCCCCCCCCTCCCGTCTACCGTGTTGGCGAATGTTTTAAATTTAAAAAAAAAAAAATGAAAAAAGTGGAAGTGTAGAAAGGGATCGAACGCTAAAACTGACGATCATGAAACCTACCTTCTTAACGACTGCGCTACGGTTTCGGGTTTAAAATACGCGTGAAAATAGGCGAATTAACTTCATATTATTTAGTAAATTAATATCAGGCAAATAGTAAATAAGAACCGGTGTTTTGTGAAAATTAAACTGTGTGTATTAGTTCCCGGTGTCGATGAGTAGAGTGACAGTACAGAATTGTTAGGGAGAAAAGTTTTTGCTACCACCTATATGGAGTTGTTTTTTCGGAGAGACGTTGATGGTTGGCCAAATGTAATATTTAGTGTTAGGTAGAAAAAAATAATAACAAATTTACAAAAACACACTCGAGTGAATAAGTGTAATGTAATGGTGAGTTTAGTAGCCTGTGATGCATGTGGTTATTTTCCTATTCTCCGAGAAGGTACAGGGGAAAAATCGTCTCTACTTTATATATTAGATTAGATAATATAATATATGAATAAATGCAAAAGATGGGCCAATTTCTCGTTCGAACGGTAAAGTCAAAACGGTCGATTTCCAATTAATACAACTTATTTATTACATGCACCATCTTTTTTATATACCGTTCATATAGATGTGATATCAGATTCGCAAGGTTAACTAATTTGCATATTAGTTTTGTAAAAGTTAATTTTATTAATTAACGATTATTTGGCATTGTTTTTTTTAGTCAATGCTTTTTTTAAATTTGAATATAACAAATGTTCTGTTTCGCAATATTGTTTTATTTTCTGAACAAATATTTAGCATTTGTGTTCAAACGTTTTCTAACGTCGTTCAAATGTTTCCAACATCGGTCGCTCTATTTTTTAGCGACCGACTCGATTTTTGTAAATTGCCAGTGAAAAGACAAATTTCTTTCTTCTTCTCTTTTCTTTTCTTTAAGTCACATTTGAAAGGTAAATAAATGTTTCGAAATTACCAAAATGTTAACGTTTCGGGTTTGAATTTTTATTTTATTTTAAACTAGCAGGGCTACCGGTATTGCCCGGGGGAATAGTAATTTATTTTTTATCAATGACAATTTATTTCCTACTCTTGTCACACATGAGGTAAATCTTACTGTACAAACCGAAAACAACTAATTGAAGTGAAACTTACACCCCCTCCAAAAAACAGACCCCCAACAACAACAACAGAAAATAAACAAATACGCGAGTTACATCTTACTGAATAAAGAAATACCCGAGTAAAGATTTTAAAAAACGCGAGATGAATTTTACTTAAGAAAATAAACTAATCTCATTTCATATGTTATTGTTTTTTATTATTATTGTTTGAAACAATAGTTTCGTCGATAGTAAAAGAGTAAATGAGACGCTGAGAACAGATACTACACTTTGAATTATTTATTTGCACAAAATATATAAATTTAAATTGCGAACAAATTAGGCACAATGCGATCAGAAGTGTGGGAAAAGGGGGGGGGGTCGTTGATCATCCTTGGTCAACAATTATAAAAATGTCTATCTTACTCTTAACTAGAATCATCTCAGTCACCACAATACCACATTTACTTTGGGTGGGGGGGCTCCTTTTTAAAGTATATTCAAATTGTTGAAAAAACTTTTTTCATAAATACATTTATTTACAGAAATTCATTGAATTAAAATGGGGAGTGTGATCTTAGGGAAAGGACCAAGAAACTATAACAAAATTATGTGTTTATAACTCGGCATTTATAAATGAATGACCCCCCCCCCCCCAAAAAAAAAAAAACTGATTTAATATATTATTGTATTATTTTTTAATGGGGATAGGTTAGTGTAGTATCGGTTCTGTTGTCATAGGACCGTCCTCTCAGGAATTACCTCCTCCTTTTTTATTCCTCCCAGGTCTTACGTCCTCCTGTACGGGGGAGGGTAAATGTAGTATTGTCATGAGACCATCTTCCTAGGGACTGCCTTCTTTTAGGAAGAGCAAGCGGTAGTGTAGTATCTTTTCTGTTGCCATGATACTATATTCACAGGCATTACCTTCTGCTTTTATGGGGAGATCCTTCCTGGTATTACCTCCTCTATTTCAGTACCTGTTTTGTTGTCAGACATTACCTCTTCCTTTGAGGATTAGTGTAGTATATGTTCGTTATTAGCTCCTCCTTTGGAGTTCAGTGTATGTAGTTCGTTCATCATCATATCATCCTCCCAGCCGAGCAAATGTATGCGATCGGAGGAAGCATATATCTGCTAGTATATATATATATATATATATATGTATATATATATATATATATATATATATATATATTCATTTAATTATATTTTTATTTTATATATATATATAATATAGATTATATATGTATATTTATTTATATATATATTCGTTTATTTATATTTTTATTTTATATATACATATCTGTATATTATATATGTATATTTATTTATTTATATGTTTATTTGCGGTACTGATAATTGAACATATTCGACTATTTATACGGAAAAACATTTTACCTGAGTGCTAGTTGAGAATCCTTGTTTCTTTCATTCATGTGATGTCTCTATATTGGAGCGTATATATTTATAGAATGCAATTATCCACAGACATCCTCTCTCTCTCTCTCTCTCTCTCTCTCTCTCTCTCTCTCTCTCTCTCTTTCTTCTAACAAAAAAGTGTGATTTCATACGGAAGAAACGGCTGTCTGAGAAATACAATAAAATGTTTTATACATATATATATATATATATATATATATATATATATATATATATAAAGTTATGACGATTTCCACCCGTGTTCCTTCTTGAAGAATAGGAAAATAACCTGATGCATCCCAGGCTACTAAACTCACCACTATATTACACTTATTTACTCGAACGTGTTTTAGTAAATTTGTTATTATTTTTCTCCAGCTAACACTAAATATTACTTTTAGAGAACCATTTTCTACTCTCCTCAAAACATACTCCATATAGATGGTAGCAAAAACTTTTTCCCCTAGCACTTTAGTACTGACACTCTCCCGATCGACACCGGGAAGTAATAAACAATGTCTACTTTTAAAAATATGTGTCCGTTAATATTTGCTATTGGTCTGCTATTAATTTACTACATAATACAAAACAGTACGCACACATTTAATGGACGCTCCCGCTAATTCCGCTGATTTTCAAAAATATCGGATTACGTTATTTCTACCTATTACGTATACATCTATACTCATTCCGTTTTTTTTTAGAGAATACAATTAACGAACATAGTCCCTTGCAGTGTTTCATTATCCAACATGGCGGCTATAATTTCTCTAGCGACTTGAATTCCGAATTAAGTCAATATACGCCAAGATATTCAACAGCTACTCAAAAAGTTGACATTTTCCGAAACCTACATCTTTCATACGCATAATATATAAAAATTGAAAAAAATCATCAGTTTCTTCGTATAGAAATGACCCAAAACGTGTGACTGGTGGCCCTTACATTTGGTCGCCTTCTGGTCGATCGTAACATAAAACACATGCCAGCTTACAGGTTTTGTTTAACTGACATATTTTCCAATAGATTTTATACGCGCTTTCTTGGCCAAATCGTTACGAACGTAGACTCGAGAGGTTTAGTGTTCGATCCCAGTCGACTCACACAATTTTTTTTATACATTGTTAAACTTTTGCCAACGTGGGATGGAGGGACTACAGGCCGGGTTTTTTTTTAATTAAACATTATTACGTAGTAATTTTTAAAAAAATCAATGCAATACGTAGTACTTTAACTATTGAATCAATGTAATACGTAGTACTTTAACTATTAAATCAATATAATACGTAGTACTTTAACTATTGTGAATATCATCATTTCTATTCGAACACACATGGTTTATTAGTGTTCTGCAAGCCACCTTAATTATATTTGTGTGTTTCAGTAGTGTTTCTTTTTTCTTTTTCTTTCCTCACAAAACAAAAGGGAATTTCTATACAAAGATTACGGGGGGGTTAGTTTTAATAGGGCTCTGTAGGCCTCTTTAATTTTAAAAGTTCTTATTATGATAGATAGAGCAGGTGTTTAATCAAAAAGATAAATTCTGGGTAAATATCGTTAACATAGGATGGGCAGGAAGGCTCCTACAACTGCGCCTTCTTCCTTCCTTCCTTCATTCCTTTCTTCCTCCTATCCCCCTTTCACAATTCCAAACCGAACATTATAATTGTCTGATGTGACCTATTTATGTTCTGGCGGGTGTTGACAAATTTTAATTCCTTCTTTTATATTTCACCCGGGCAACGGCGGGCGACGGGTCCAGCTAGTACATATATATAAGAGAGAGAGACAGACAGAGAGAAAGAGACAGAGGCAGAAACAGAGACAGAGACAGAGAAGGCGATGGCTCTTATAGCATACGATTCTGTCAATATCATCGTCCTCAGGGCATAGTGTGCTAAGTGGAGTGGAGACAAATTTGTGAATAGTGGAAAAATGTGTTTTTTTAAAGATTTTTTGACAGATGCATCTTTATTACTTTTGTTATTATTTCAAAAATTATATTAATATTTTTTCACATTCCTAAATTAGGCTCACTCCACTTAACATACTTTACCCCGAGGAAGGTCGCATTGATCGAAACGTAGGCTATAGCAATTGTAAGCATTTGTAAAAATATTATTATATATGTGTGTGTACGTATGTCGATATATATATATATATATATATATATATATATATATATAGAGAGAGAGAGAGAGAGAGAGAAAGAGAGAGGGAGAGAGAGAGAGTAAGATGATACTTTAAAGATATAAATAATATATTTAACTAGTAGACTATCAAGATAAAAACAAAGCTCAATATAGTGTATAGAGCAAAAATATTAATTGAATGACATAATAAAATGAGAAATTAATCAGATTTTATTAAAGTTCAAAAACAAAGAGTGATAATGATATATATATATATATATATATATATATATATATATATATATATATATATATATATATATATGCAAACATTGTTAAAAATAACAGAATTCGTCTATTAATTATACCTTTTTTAATTTTTTTTTCAATTTTTCTGATGGTCTTTTTTGTATTAAAATAAAAAAAAAAATAATAAATGTTCAATAAGTTTCACATGTTCTACGAACGTTTTCGATTCTTCGTCAATCATCCTCAGGTGTCAAAAGCAAATGAACAAAAAAGCTGGAGAAAGAATAGAATTTTAAAAAGACGGTGGAGAAACGCGCATAGAACGTTTTCTGCATTGTTTCAGGAAGTTGTTGGCGATTTTAAATTCAGCAACGCTGGATGGCATCACGGAAGATCCAGCTAAAATATGCTGCCTAAAAATATATATATATATATATATATATATATATATATATATAGAGAGAGAGAGAGAGAGAGAGAGAGAGAGAGAGAGAGAGAAAGAGAGAGAGAGTAGAAAGTAGGTAAAAGACAGCTAAAAGAGAATCGTGTGTATGGACGCCATATTTTTTCTGTGTACATTTCCTTTTCGGTGATTGCGTCAAGCTAAAGAAATCGCCAGAAATTTGATTTACCACCGGTGTATCTGGATGAATTTTCTTTATTAAATGTTCGCCCGGTGATCAGGAGTAGATTGGGAGTAGATGTGATAGAGACGATGAAAACTTCGACTTTCTCTAAATATGACCGGAAATATTGATCAATACTAAATATTAAAATCTATGAAATATTGGAATTTATAACACGTTCATTGATTGGCCAATGGTTGTCTCCCTTGTTCCTTAAGTGTTCCGTGGATTGGCCAACAAGACAACGACGGTTGACTGCTTAGTGACAGAAGCCCTCGACGGTGATTGCTGGCCGCCAACCCAATTCTTCTACTCCTTCCCAGATACCCACCATCTTGTGCAAGGGTTGGCTACATCTCAACGAAGCCTCAGACGGCAGTTTGAAGACATCCAGTATTCATTTTTCGTGTTTCCGCCTTGGTTGACGTTGGCTTGACATCATTGCGACAGAAGTCCTCTAGAAGACAGTTTGTGCAAAAATCCATTCCTTTTATCATGAAAAGAACCAGAATTGACGGACTCCAGCGTGCAAGCAGTTACCCAGTCTATCGTAGATGTTTTTGTGAAAGCGCATATTTGCAACCCCAACTTCCTCATTTTTAAAGTTCATCTTCTTCTGTTTTATATCGTTCTGTATTACTTGCCCAAATAAAAATTTTTAATTATATACAATGTTGTTGGTCCTTCTCTCCAAAAGCTGTCGCTCCATTTCAAATTTCAGCGCCTATCTTCAAGGAATATTCATACATTCTTATGTGCGAGAATTGGACTTTTTTTTAATTAAATAATTTCTGCATAAAGCGAGGAAAAGTTTTGTTTTTTTCTTAAACACAGATCAATAATTGGCCTAAATAGCTAATGAAACAGAATTTCTTATCTACCTGTTGTTATTAAAGCTATTCCTGTCAACCAAATAGGGAAAAATCTGACTTTGACCATGGCGATCGTCGTTAGGAGTTAGTTTGTTTGTTTGTTTGTCAGTTTTTTTACTGTACTGTTTTCTTTTTTACTGCGTTTTATCATTTTGTTCTGTTGTAAACAACAGAACAAAATGATAAAAGAGAAATAAAAAGAAAGCGTAATTTAATCTGTTATTTATACACGATGCATAAGGTCTATCAGGTGCTAGTGCAATTCAATGCCACATCGACACACACAACAAAACACTAGATTCAGATGTGATAAGAAAAATCTAACCGCCAATACTGAAATCATATACAAAAATAAAAGCATGCGACGGTTAAAAATCTAAAAAGCAATATACATTTTAAAAAAACCTAGCATTAACAGAATAGCCTTTAACAGCGGTACTAACATAACTAACATATTAAGCTTCTCCCAAAAGTTTAAAAAATCGATAGATAAATATAAAAATACATAAATAAATAACAGATTAAATGACCGTTTTTTCTCCCGCCAAAACTACAGATCAAAATTTTTTTTTTGTTAACTAAAAACAATAACAATACAGCCAAAAAGAAAACGTAACCTCCATCAATTGAAACCAGAGACACAAAAGTAAGCTCGCAGAATGGAGACAAGGATTAAGGAAATAAATGAAAGGAAAACTCTGATGTATAATTGATAATGATTTACTGCCAACAACTTTCGGAGACTTACAATATTCGTAAATAAGATATAGGGTTTATTTCTCTCAAATTCAAATATGACTGTTAAGAATGTTATTCGGGTCAAGAGTTCAAATCGGTCGACTGACGGTACAGTTAAATAAGCCACAATGATGATTGTTAGTGAACATTAAACATATATACCTGTTGATTATATATATATATATATATATATATATATATATATATATATATATATATATATATATATATATATATATATATATATATATATATACCGTATTTCTTAATTGGGAGAGTTTCCCAGCAGAGTGCGCAATTATTAATGCAAAGGTAAAATTAACTAAATAATTAATAAGAGCATGATATTTATTAATATTAAATAAAGTGTTACAACAACATCCGGACCAAGGTTTCAGATCTGAGAAAATCGGACCTTCATCAGCGGAGTCGTATAGCTTAATGAGTGAGAACAACCGCCAGGAATTTCAAAATATTGTCCGTTGGAAAGATGGAACACTTTCAGATTTAAAATTGTCACGTGCGTGGAATATTCGTAGTCAGTTATGGATCAAAACAACAGCAACGCTGTACATCGAAAAAGCAAGAAATTAAATGGGAATAACGTTAACAGTTGGACAGATGGCATGTTTAAATTGTCACGTGCGTGGAATTACGTGGCCGTTATGGAAAGTATTTAAATTTAACTAATAGAGACGCTATATATCTTATCGAAAGTAAATGGAGATAACGTTAAAAATAAAAATAAAAATAAAAATAAAAATAAAAATAAAATTATATTAAGTTAAAAAATATATAAATTATAAAATTATAAAATTATAAAATTAAAAATTATATTGAAATAATATGCTAATGTAATAAATTATTTCTAAAATTATTAAATATTAAATAATAAATCATTAAAAATAAAACTTATAATTAAATAAATTGTAGTCACATCCTTTATAAATTTATGAAGTCGTAATGGTACTAATCATACAAAAATTAAGGTACTAATAATAAAAGGGGGGGGGATAAAGAAAGATGAAAAAGAATAATAATGAAGAAAAATAAAGAAAAATAAAGAAAAATGAAAAATGAAGAAAAATAATAAAGAAAAATAATAAAGAAAAATAAAGAAAAATATAAAGAAAAATGAAGAAAAATAAAGAAAAATAATGAAGAAAAATAAATATAAATAAAGATGAAATAAATACACTGTTAGATAAAATAAATGATAACAAAATTGTGTAAAAATAAAAATAAAAGATAAAAGGCAAGAGAAGGAAAAATGGGGTACTCCACATTTGAAATTTTAAATTAGAATTAAAAATTTAAAAAAATAAAAATTAGAATTAAAAATTTTAAAAATTTAAAAAATTTACAAATTAAAAATTTAAAAACAGTTATATACATAAATATAAAAACCATCCATAATTAAAACATGCAATAATGGAAATAGAGTTTAGGGCCACAGTCGGGATACCATACAGTTCAATCCGAAATATATATATAATACGACATAAACACTATTATAGTCTATGCCAATCAACCAGCGTTTCGATGCTATGACATCTCTTCACAGACTGGATATATATATATATATATATATATATATATATATATATATATATATATATATATATATATATATATATATACTACAAATATATTTTTAAATATTAAAGTGTTTTTTTCACCTACAGATGATATTTTTTGGGGTTTTTTACCCTCATAAGTGTATGGGTGGCGGTTGTAGGTGCTTGCATGGGATTAAACGCAGTTCGTAGAGCTAGGCTAGAATCACGAGACAAACGCTCAGGACCAAACGGTCGTCGACAATCGGCACAGACAGTAATTGAAATTGAGATACACTTACTCAATTTCACGGCACTCTACATTTAAGATTATTACATCTTTAAAGGGGCTTTTAGCTATAAATATTTTTATAAGTTTCTTGCAAACACAAGACTAAAACTTTCGCATTTATTTCGTATAAATAGGTAAACATTAACATATTGGTAATGTTGATACAAATTTATTTATCTTTTAAATAAGTCTCTAATGAAATCAAAAGAAAGAAGAAAATATACGGCGTCGTTAACGGGAGAGAGAGAGAGAGAGAGAGAGAGTAAGGCAGCCAACCAGTCAGCCAGCCATCCCCCCCCCCTTTCTTTCTCATCTCGCTTTTGAGAGAGAGAAAGAGAGAAAGAGAGAAAGAGCAAGACAGCCATCTAGCCACCCCCTATCTCCCTTTTTTTTCTTCGCTTTTGTCTGTCGGTAGGAATTCCAGGGAGCGACGTTAAAGGAAAGGTTTTTAGAAAGTTATCCATTTTTTATTAAACTATTTTAATCAATTACTGTTAATATCGGCGAAATTACTGCATATAGATAGACAAATAAGACACTAAAATTACAAATGAATAACACCAAACATTAATTTTTATAAAATGTTTAAAAAATAGTTATTCTAATAAGGCATTCAAATGATTGTCTTTGGCTTGTTCGTCGGTACTATATGTAGAGTATTTCAAAATATTATGTTGTATTATTTATTTAAATAACAGTAACGGCGTGTTGATAGTGATACAGGAGTTATAAATAAAAAAGACTTTCGCATTTCTTCATTTAGATATATATAAATAAGCACAAATGCATCTACACTGGGAATATCAGGGAAAAAACAAGAATACATCTCTGACTTGATATATCATGTAATTGGAAGAAGCAAGACAATGGGAGAACAGATTTGTTGTAAATAAAACAAAAATGATTATCCTCTGAGGAGTTTCTTAAAATTCGTGTAAGAAATTGCGATCAAAAGATCCTAAATTTGAATGTAACGAATCGGATAATTATTTTACAAAGATTAGAAAAGATGAAATTATCATCCAGCAAAACTATTATGGATTCTATGTTAAATTGTTCACTTTAGGTTAAGTAGATATTCTTCTATGAGGCATGTGTACACATGGATGAAGGTGAAACCTGGCCAGTGAGGGTTGAGGATATGTGTTGCATGGAAAGAAATATTATGAGAATGATACGATGGATGCGTAATGTGAGTCTTAAAGACAGGCTTAAATCTGATGACTTGCGGACCCATGGCGTAATGGATAAAGTTCTAAGTAAAATTCAGTTCTAAGTGCAGTCTTCTGAAGGTTGAAGGTTCAATCCTCCGTGCGGGCGATACTAGGAATTTCGAATTACTGAAAACGTCCACCCGGTCATGGTTGATGGAACGAGAGCATGCTACCATCGTGGATTAAATAAAGGGTTCCATTCGAAATTCCATGCAAATTCCCGAGATCAACAAAAAGATTCCTGAGTTTTACAAGATACACCTGAAGAAGGTCGGAGGTTACATCGGCCGAAACGTTGTGAGAATAACACTCAAGATGAGAACAGTAGTCTGAATATTCCAAATTATACAAATTATCAATCTTCATCTAAAAAATTCAGAAACATATTTTGTAATGCCTATCATTTTTGTATGCGAACATTTATTCCAGCTTCCTTCTCACAACATTTTGGAGAGTTGAATTTTCCCCACAGTAAAAGCCGACCTTGTGTCTAACTTTGCCCTCGTATGGAGGCAAGTAAATAGGGACACAAAAATTGTATGTCTATTAATTGAAACAGGATAAGAATACACATTAAATTAAAACTTATCTATCTGTAAATATTGATAATTGCTTTAAAATTCTTCAGGTTAAGCAGGGAACAACAGGTTTAATTTATGACACCATAATTGGTGTCATCCGGCGACTGACAGTTTGAGTTTTGTTTAAAATACTTTGGGATGTCAACTGGGAAAAGGTCACACCTGCACATGACTGGGATTTGAATGTCAAATATAGTTGAAGGATCGTTTTTAATATGTGATTATTCAAAGATATTGCTGTACCTATGGTTTGTTTAGATTGGTCATGTGACGTGGGAGGGGTGTTTTCACATGAGGGATATTTCTGAGGTGGAAAATCAATATCAAGCTGGGAGTGAACACTGATGCATGTAAAAATCTGAGGCTCTAAGCCTATATTATATCTTAGTTATGGAATAGACCTACAGTGTTAGTCAAATTATAATAAAGTGTATTTTTAAAAGGCAAAAGTGTCTTTGTCATTTTTGCATGCAAGTATTTATGCCAGATTGCTTACTCACAACATGTCAAATGCAACACAATGAAAAAGCCTACCCATGGAGTAAGAAAACGCTTTCTCGAACCAAAGCAGAGAGAAATTGCTGACCAATTACTCAACCAAGTTCCCAACAAAGCTGTGTAAACACCACATTCTGTGGATCTTTAAACACAGCGGGGGCATAGAAAGATTGACAGAGCAACTAGTCGGAATGCATTGTGATCCTCGTGGCATCGGACTTAACTTAATGCGGAGTGACTTCCACGGCACACCCGCACAACATTTTGTGCTGAGTCACCCAGAATACAATGCTAAGTGATTTCCACGGCACATACGGCCATGGTTGGTGCTACGATAGGTTCATATTTGGTGTCTTACGACCCAGGATTCGACCCTAAGATATACCCACTACACAAAAACACTCACCTTACTCTGAATAGATTGATCGAAAATATTCTTCAATGGGTTCTGATACTATTGGTCATGCTGAATAACATGCTACTCTAAGAAAAATAACTTATGAAAAAGCACTCTTTCAAGCAGAGTTGCAGAGTCGGAAGGTATGACTTCAACTCCAACTCCAACTCCAACTCCTAACATTCCAAAACGTCTGACTCAGACTTCTAGAATGTCAAGCTATCCGCCTCCAACTCCAGCTCCTTATTTTAAAGTCTTCCAATATTGCGACTGTCTATCTCCGATTCCGACTCTGATTTTTACTAATTTCAACTCCTTTCAAAACCTTCGACTCCCTATGACTTCGACTTCATAACCCAGCTTTCAAGATGGCGTCAAAGTAGTTGTATCTCAATTGCTCTTCAACAACCTAGATATGTGGTTTGGGTGTTTAAATATTAGTTTTAGAACTCAAGGAGTGTAACTGAATTAGTGACATTAGCATCAGTTAATTATTTATTGCTAAATCCAAGATAAATTACGTTCGAACAATAAACAGAAATCAATTTTCTTTTCCAAATGAATGCAATAATACTCACATTCAATGTAGTAAAATGATAGATAGATGTCGTTGGTGTCTAGTAATCGATTTTATTTGCCACTGAATACACTTAAAACAGTTAAAAATAAGTATAATCTAGCACGAGCAGACATGTGACCGTTGGGTCACATATTGAGCTCGAGTTAAATTGTTTGAATAAAAAATTGAGTTTGCAAAACCAGTTATTATTTTTAAAATATAAAGACAAATCCAAAATTAGCCTCTTTCTGCTCACTATATACAATGTAGTCATTCAAAGACAGCTGTTTCGTCATCTACGACTTATCAGTGTAGCTAGACCTAGTAAGTGTATCCATGTTGAGGATCGAAACCAGAATGGCAGTCAAGCCCTTATATCTATCTATCTATCTATATATATATATATATATATATATATATATATATATATATATATATATATGTATTGCATAAGCAGTAGGTTTAGATGACCTAGTGACAATGAGATCGAAAACTTCATACACCTTCAGATCACAATACGAGATAAATCAAAGTGATTAAGAGTCACAGAAGAGAGAAATACTTGAGACGGCTGCAAGGCTCATAGAAAGTGATATCAAGCAGAATATGCGACCCATTAATGACTCATACCCAACTACAGAGACACTCAAACACTCAAACTCCAGACTGCACTAGATGACATTTCAGAATCACTTCACAATGACTGGATTGTCCTTTGGCAAATACACAGAGTGAAAAGTTTCTAGCATTGGTCATATGATAATCTAGTTAGACTTGGAGTAAATAGACCATTTAAATCCAGTCTATCTCATAATAATATAGGAACTCGCCAACCAGACACGGGTGACTTCCGGACAAACTTTCGGTATACACTTAAGAAATAAAGACAGCAATACACCCGTTCATGTTTTGTTAATTCAAAGTCATCCTGTCTCCTGGTAATCAATAAGTCAATAGAAAGGCATGGATATCGAGATCAAGATGTTAATCCAGCCTCTGGTAAGAGACTTGTTTAGACAATGTCCATTGTTATTTCGTTCTAACTTATGTTAGCTAGAAATCGTTCATGTGCGTTTATACGGCAATATAACAGATACCATCGCAGACTATGAAATTAGCTATGCTGAGTTTGTACCCCATTAGACCTATTGCTTTCACTTTTGCACTAATATTCATTTCAAATATTGTGGAGGCATATGATTTCTGCACTTCTGATTGGCTGAAATAAGATTTTATATTTAGATTCTTATCCAATCAAGAGTGGATATATTGACACAATATTTGATTGCTTTTTATGTTTATTGAAAATGAGTTCTATAGGTTGATGGCTTATCCGATTGTATTCGATGCAATTGAATGCAGTATATCTGATTGGTGCACATGATTAATGTACATGATTAATGCATGTTAGGTGCAATGGATACTGTTATAATAAGATAGGATCCTGCGGACCAGACACCGGTGACATCTGCTGGGACTGACTACATGTATATACTTGAAATTAAAGACAGTAATACACACACCGGTGTTTTGCTAATCAAAATTCATCCTATCGCCTCATAATTAATATGTCGACAAAAAGGCATGGATTTCTGGATCAAGATATTAATCCAGCTCCTGGTAAGAGACTCATCTAGACAATGTCCATTGTTATTTTGTTCTAATTTATATTAGCTAGAAATCGCTCATGTGCATTCGCACGGGAATACTCAAAATATCCGCAAGGAACTTTTGTAAGATGGGATTCTGCTCTATCACGGAAATGAAGGCTGCAAATTGTGCTACACCCAATATGTTTGGTAAGGATATTGATGTGTTGAACACAGACGTGCTATTTGCAGCAATCGAGATCATAACAATTGATAGGAAATGACCTTCGACTGATAGCTGCCTTGATAGCATAGCACAAAACATAAATATTGTAAAAACCAAAGGTGGCAACATTATATTATCACTTGGCCAAACACAGCCATCTTCACAGCAATGTTACGTTGAAATGACTTCCCAAGAAAGATGGCTAATCTGCTTCAGGAGTTAATGCTCGACAAGTCGTACGATATATCATTTGGATTATTCGGACAACAGTTCTCATCTTGGTTGTGATTTTCACAACGTTTCGGCCGATATAACCTCCGACCTTCTTTTGTCTAACTCTGGAATCTATATGGAACCTCAAACTGAGCGCTTTATTTAATCTGCAGGGGTAGATTGTTCTCGTTCCATCAGCCATGACCTGGTAGAAGTCTTAAGTAATTTTTATTTTATTCTCAGTTCGTATCGCCTGTAGTGAGGATTGAACCTTCAACCTCCAGAAGACTGTCACTTAGAACTGATTATTACTTAGCAACCTTATATGTTGTGTCACGTGTCCAGGCGATGCTTACTATAAATAGAATAAAAATTACTTAAGAATTCTACCCGGTCGTGGCTGATAGAACGAGAACAATCTGCTCTTGTGGATTGAATAAAGGGTTCAATTCGAAGTTCGACATAAAGAGTCCCGAGTTCGATAAGATGGACCTGAAGATGGTTGTAGGTTATATTAGCCGAAACGTTGTGAAAATAACATCCAAGATGAGAACAGTAGTTCGAATAATACAAATAATACAAATTAACACTCCTCATCTAAAAAATTTGGAAACATAAGTCATACCCTGTTGGCATGTAATGATGCACATTATTTAACAGATAAATAACCCCAACCCCAACCCTAACCCAGCCTCCAGCTGAGTATTTATCAATGCTACAGATGTACCCCAATGATAAGGCATGTATTCTGTCAGTCATCCGAAACACAAGATCAAAAAGAAACTCCAATGAAAATATCATTGAAGTTTCTTTCTGATCTTGTGTTTACGTACTATCTTGCCACGGTTGTTAGATTCGACCCGCCCTTGTATTGAAAAGCGCCATGGATATTCAGAGAATCACCACCATGTGGTCACTTTAAATATATACGGCATAATCGCATTGACACACCGGTTCTCATTAGATCATCGAAGTTAAGATGGGTGAACATTTCAGAATATCAGGCTAAGAGTGGCACAATACAAAATGGAATGCATTATGTTCGGCATCAGTCTACGAGAAAGAAAAAGTAACACTTAGATCAGACAGCAAACTCGTAAAGTTCTCTCTATCGCTCCAACACTTTCTCACACCTGAGGCTAATCTCCATACTTACAAATCTACAATCTGACCATGCACGTAGTACTGTTGTTATATTTGGGCTGGTTAATCTCTGTACCATTTGAGGGTTCTTGATGAGGTGCAGAAACGTGTCTGTAATTTAATTAGCCACATCCTTTCTTCTTCTCTGCACTCTCTCTCTCTCTCTCTCTCTCACAGACGTAACGTTGTTAGTCCCAGTCTTTTCTATAAATATTATTATGGCATGTGTTCTTCAGAATTGTCTGATCTATTCCCTGCTTCCTTTGTTCCAGCTCGTTTGACTCGTTGGTCTAGTGGTCTTCATAAATTCGCTGTTTTGATACCTCGATATAATACAACTTCCTATTCCAGTATCTTCTTTCCAAGAACTGCAGGCTTGTGGAACTCTCTTTCTGCTGACAGTTTTCCTCCTATATATAACTTTAGGCTTTTCAAGACTAAGGCTAATGGGCATCTCCTGTCTTTGCGATAATCATATTTGTTCTTGTTAGCTCCTTACATCAAGTGGTTTCATGCCTTGTCTGGAGCGATTTCCATAAAAAAAATACTGGTGCAAACGACCTCATCACCACCATACAAACGGCTAAAAATAGATGAGCCGGTCACCGTTCGACATATACAGACAACAGGTGGACACTTTAAGCGACAGAATAGATCCCGAGGCAATGGAAAATATCAAGAGGAAGGTCATAAATCCGTTGGAGAGATGACCTCGACAGCCAACTGGGTCCTACATGGCCACGCCTAGCTAGAGACAAAACAAAGTGGAAGGAAACCAGGGAGAGCTTCCTCCTCCAGGAGTGATCAAAAACCCTAATGATGATGATGATGCTAATGATGAGGATGTTGATGATGATGTGAGAAGACAGCAGAATAGAAATTGACTAGGATATATATGGCACTGGGAACTGCTTGGTAATGTAATATTCCTTAGAATGTGTGTTACCTAGGTAGGTTGATTTATTGGTGTCGAAAGAGTCAATAAATTCACCTACCTAGGTAACACAATTGATTCAGGTAGATGAACTGACACAACTATAAGACGGCATATATCTGCCACATGGAGAGTTTTCAGCCAGTTGTCAACAATTTTACAAAATACAAGGATCCCATCGGATGCGAAAGTGGCAGCATACAACACACATATGCAGCCTGTATTCTTGTATGACTGCGAAACATGGTCGCACAATGACGTCTCAACCGGTATGGCCACATCGTCCACCGTCAGTCATCCGAAACACTCCAGAGTGTGTCCAACATTGACGTTGATGGCTGAAAGTCACATGGTAGGCCGCTTAAGACATGGACGGAATCAGTTGATGATGACCTGATTCTAGCGGGCGGAACAAGTGAAATGGCAACAAACAGGAAAAGTTGGCACGCATTCTAACTCAATTATGAGACAACAATACGAAAAATAAAAATAATAAAATATAATAATAATAAAAACTTCCTCCTTTTAAAGAAGTTGGTTCAATCAGCATAGGGAGAATCATGGACGGCGGCACCGGGGGGGGGGGGGCAAGCCCCCCCCCACTTTTTGACTTGCCCCCCCACTTTATGGTCATCAATAATGAAGTTATATATGCATGTGTTTAACCGGGCCCCCCTACTTTTTAGGAGAGCCCCCCACTTTTATAACTGTGCCGCCGGTCCTGAGAATGGTGTACCATGTACCAGGCAGGTACCAGTCATCTTAAATATATTGTCCTACTGCTAGATTCATTACAAATCCTTATGAATTTACTAACGAGAAATTGGTACAATGGTGGAAGAACTAGGATTTAAAGACATTCTGGAAGTAGTTTATGCTGGAAACTCTGTAGTCCATAACAGGCAAAGTGATTTCAAAACCATTCCATCACCATTGTATTGTTGTGCTAGCAGAAATAGCAGAAGCTTGTCAATAATTCGCAGTAATATTAATTTCTTTTACTATTCGGTCATCACTTATCAAGGCCAAGAACCACTCAAGTATAAAGATTAATAAGACAGAAGTGATTGCCAGCTGAAAGATGAGGAACACTATGGGAGTACTATCATCGATCAATAGTATTAACTGATTATTACTTATGAAGCGGTTTCTGATAAGAATTTGTTGACATGGGATTTGAAGACAACCAACTTGTAATCAACAAGGAAGCAGTCTTGCAGAAATGTGTTTCACAGACGGAGAGCCCTTGCAAAAAAAACGGCTGCCCATGGAAATTCCACCTGCCACAAGGCACATGGAGGGAGAAAGTAAATACTTTTTCGATGTGGTAGCCAAACGAGTTCTTGCTGCGAATGTCTTACAAGACTGTGTTAGTGAACGTCTCCATCGAATCAACAAACAGCTGGATAACTACTGTGACACGACATAGGATTCTCAACATTGGCAAGAAAGCTGCTTTTCAGAAGGTTGTAAATGGAGATCCTGCCCTTGGCTCTTGGATGATGCCTTCACTGTTCCATACCAGAATCTGATTTGATAAAATAATTATGATTAGATATCAGAAAAGAAATCAGAAAAGTACTGTGAAAGGGCATTGTTTTTATATACTAATGGGGACACTTATCAAGGCGAAAAGCGACTCGATAATAAAGGGTCAATGAGATTGTCAGTTGGATGATGAAAAACAAATTGTAAACGATGGGTAGAATGATCAGAATTTGATTATTTAAAAGAACGGCTCGACCAGTATTTGTTAATATTGGACTTGAAAATGACCATCTTATAGTCAGCTGGGATGCAGCCCCATGGTATTGTGTTCTCCAAATAAAAAGTTCTAGGAAATAAACTTTCTTCATGGAAGTTCTGTTTCGTTTTAGGTACAAAGAGTAAAAAAGAAAGTTCTTTGCAGTTGTTGTAACACGAAGAGTTCTTGTGAATGTCTTACAGAGGGAACTAGAGGTTAAATGAAAAATGACTCTTACAGTTTGTCTCGCTGGTTAGGGTTTGTTGAAAATACTTTGGATAAAATTACAGCTGAAAAGGAAACAATACTTTGGTCATAATTGTAGCTGAAAGGGTGCAATACTTTGGTATTAACTGCAGCTAAAAGAGACAATACTTTGGACAGTATTGTGGCCATTATTGCAGCTGAATAGGGTGCAATACTTTGGTATTAACTGCAGCTAAAAGAGACAATACTTTGGACAGTATTGTGGCCATTATTGCAGCTGAATAGGGTGCAATACTTTGGTATTAACTGCAGCTAAAAGAGACAATACTTTGGACAGTATTGTGGCCATTATTGCAGCTGAATAGGGTGCAATACTTTGGTATTAACTGCAGCTAAAAGAGACAATACTTTGGACAGTATTGTGGCCATTATTGCAGCTGAATAGGGTGCAATACTTTGGTATTAACTGCAGCTAAAAGAGACAATACTTTGGACAGTATTGTGGCCATTATTGCAGCTGAATAGGGTGCAATACTTTGGTATTAACTGCAGCTAAAAGAGACAATACTTTGGACAGTATTGTGGCCATTATTGCAGCTGAATAGGGTGCAATACTTTGGTATTAACTGCAGCTAAAAGAGACAATACTTTGGACAGTATTGTGGCCATTATTGCAGCTGAATAGGGTGCAATACTTTGGTATTAACTGCAGCTAAAAGAGACAATACTTTGGACAGTATTGTGGCCATTATTGCAGCTGAATAGGGTGCAATACTTTGGTATTAACTGCAGCTAAAAGAGACAATACTTTGGACAGTATTGTGGCCATTATTGCAGCTGAATAGGGTGCAATACTTTGGTATTAACTGCAGCTAAAAGAGACAATACTTTGGACAGTATTGTGGCCATTATTGCAGCTGAATAGGGTGCAATACTTTGGTATTAACTGCAGCTAAAAGAGACAATACTTTGGACAGTATTGTGGCCATTATTGCAGCTGAATAGGGTGCAATACTTTGGTATTAACTGCAGCTAAAAGAGACAATACTTTGGACAGTATTGTGGCCATTATTGCAGCTGAATAGGGTGCAATACTTTGGCCAAAATTATAGATGAAAAAGAACAATACTGTGTCCATAATTACGGCTTGATTGAGGACAATAGTTCGGTCATAATTGCAGCTGAAAGAGGACAATACGTTGATCATAATTATAGGTTAAAGGGGACAATACTGTGGCTATAATCTCAGCTGAAGATGGTCAATACTCTGGCCATAATTTCAACTGAAAAAAGACCGTATTTTGGCCATAATTGCAACTGAAAGATAACAATACTTTAGCCAAAATTATAGATGGAAGGAGACAATACTGTGACCATAATTTCAGCTGAAAGGGGATAATACTTTAGCCAAAATTATAGGTGAAAGGAGGCAATACTGTAGCCATAATTGCAACTTAAATATAACAATACTTTGGCTATAATTGCAGCTGAAATGGGCCAATACTTTAGTCATAATTGTAGCCGAAAGGGGGCAATACTTAGGCTATAAGTGTAAGTTAAAGACGACAATACTTTATCTAATATTGCAGTTGAAAGCAGGCAATATCTTTAGCATAATTGCAGCTGAAAGAGAACAGTCAGAAAATCTTTTTGTCTCCTATTTTGAAGAGACACAAAGAAATTTATGAAATAAAATTTTTTAATAACAACTTTTTTTTACTTGTCTCAAAAAATGTTTTTATACTCTATGATTAGAGTCAACATAACAAATTCAACTTTTATTTTTTTATATAATTGGTCATAAAATGCACCAAAGCTATTTTTAATGGTCACTCTAATGGATATTTGATGGATTGTTTTGTATTTAAAGTTTCAAATATCTGAATTAACTGAATGCGGCTCATTTCACGCAATCAAGTTGAAGAGCAGTAGAATGGACAGCGTTAAAAAATAAATCATAAAAGTGGAAAATAAATGACTACCGAATTCATTCATTTTTTTTCTTCTGCTTTTTGCAGAAGTTTTCATCAAATTTAATCATTTAACGAGCCGAGTGATTCAGATGATCCAATAAAAAGCATCTAGAAAAAAAGGTTAGTCCAACTCTATTTCGAAATTTGTATCCACTGCAATCATTTGATTGGCGTTTTTTTTTTTCATATAAATTCATTCCGATTGGTTATTTAAAGCTTTCAGACATATTTTTTTTTAAGTTCTTAAGTAATTGTAACCAGAAGCTGAAGAACTTCCTTGAGAGGATTCTGGAAAATGCTAATCATCCTCTGTGATCTACTTGAATCAAACATCTCATCGGAGGACTAAAAAGAGAATGTTACATTATAATCGTTATTATGTAGTAACTGATTCTTCGATTGCAGACCATAACAAAATATCTCTGTAGGATGAAGAAGAGTCGGGAATTGTATGATGAAAGGGTTGTAGCATAGATATCAATCATCTAGGCCTTGCTGGGTAAGAAGAAAAACGGGTTACCATAGATTGGTTATAAGGACAAACATCTTCGAACCAGTAATACCTGGTGTGACATAAGATCCGGGCAGGCTATGCCGGCCTCCTTTGAAGGATGATGTTTACAGGAAATATCAAATTCACAAGCGGTCTCCAGCCGCATGTATTGTACATGGGAATGGGATATACAGCGCCTAGCATTTCCAAATGGTCACCCATCTGGTGCTGGTCAGGTTCGACGTCGTTTAATTTTGGTGATCTAACGAGAACTGGTGTGTCAGCACGATTATGACATATATTTCTTCTTCATTCAAATTTAGATCAATTTTATTTATACAGTTTTACCAACACAACAGACATGGTCTGGAAAGAGTTACGTAGAAACGAATACGAAAATATGTTGAGTCAGTAGATGTGCATGTTGTTGAGTCTGGGTCATTCATCTCACCTAGCCCAAGTCGAAGCTTAGAGGTGAGACACGAATACAAGAATATGTTGAGTCAGTAGATGTGCATGTTGTTGAGTCTGGGTCATTCATCTCACCTAGCCCAAGTCGTAGCTTAGAGGTGAGACACGAATACGAAAATATGTTGAGTCAGTAGATGTGCATGTTGTTGAGTCTGGGTCATTCATCTCACCTATTCCAAGTCGTAGCTTAGAGGTGAGACACGAATACGAAAATATGTTGAGTCAGTGATGCACATGTTGTTTAGTCTGGGTCATTCATCTCACCTAGCCCAAGTCGAAGCTTAGAGGTGAGACACCTTGAGGCTTAAACACCGACTATATAAAAAGAGTGAGAAAATGGAAATTAAAAATTTCGGTGTAGTGTCTCTCACACAAAAGTGTTCTGATCGGACAATGTATCAATCACTCCATGAGTGCGGATAAACTAACGCAAAAGAAAAATAGATCGTAATCATATAACTGCTACACATCTGACCGCGTTTTGTCTGAAGACTTGTTCTGTTGACACATTGGAAGTAATTCCTTAAATAGTTTCTTTCTCTCAGCCTCTCTTGTTTTTCCTTTGAAACTGTAATAATAGGAGAAATTCAGAAGAACAACAAACAACTCCATCATTATTTTCTGGGGTTTTGTTTATACTCTTTCAGCAATTTACAGCAATGTACATCTAGATGCACTGTAATTTGTACGACATCTGGTCACTTTGACGTCATGCACTCAAAATGACAGGATTGATCTCGCTTCTCTGCCACATACTTCCTCCCAATGGCAAAACTATTGGTACAGGTCAGCCTAACTCATCACTTGTCCTCCAAGAACGATTCCATTTCCTCACTCAACTGAGCCTACATAAGATTTTCCATTTCTAACCTTTCTACAATTGTTGCTCCTATGTATTATTTGGATTATTCGGACTATTGTTCTCATCTTGAGTGTTATTTTCACAACGTTTCAGCCGATGTAACCTCCGACCTTCTTCAAGTGTATCTTGTAGAACTCGTGAATCTTTTTGTCGAACTCGGGAATCTATACAGAATTTCGAACAGAACTCTTTATTTAATCCACAGGGGTAATTGTTCTCGTTCCGTCAGCAGAAGTCCTAAGTAATTCGCAATTGTAGAAGAGTGTCACTTAGAACTGAATTTTACTTAATACTTTATCCGTCTCACCACCGGTCCTTGCGGACAATTCTAGTATGAATTTTGGGAGCCTTTCTGGCCGATGTAACCTGACTCTCTTCAGGAACATCCTGTCAAACTCAGGAATCTTTCTATCGAACTCGGGAATCTGTACTGAATCTCGAATGGAACTCTTTATTTAATCGCTGGGTTGCGGACAATTCTAGTATGAATACTAGCAGATTCCCGAGTTTGACAGAAAGATTTCTGAGTTTTACAAGATACACCTGAAGGAGGTCGGAGGTTACATCGGCCGAAACGCTGTGAAAATAACACTCAAGATTAGGACAATAGTCCGAATAATCAAGATAACACATATTATGAATCCTCATCTAAAAAATTCAGAAACAATTATTGCTCTATTTTAAAAAGAATGTAATTGAGGAGCACTCTTGTTAATTTTACCACAATTTATAGTTCTACTTTTTTATATACATACACGGACGTGTATGTATATATTGCATTTTATATATGTGGCAAAAGACGTAGTAATATTTTAGCTGAGAAAAGGATCCATGTGCTGTATGCTGTCTGCTGAAAAAGAAAAGGGTAATCGAGGAGGAGGAGGAGGAGGAGGAGGAGGAGGAGGAGGTGAATTAATAGAAAACCCATCTTCTAACATGTAAAATTATTTTTCTAAGATTTGAAAGTTAGACTAAAATAGCATTTAAGCTGACGTATCAAACTTTGATTCTGACTAGCCAATTCTCAGTTGTTATTGTTGTGCCATGTTATTGGCACTTTAATAACGTACTTCACGACAGTTTATAATTTACAAAATGATGTAGTACCACCCGGACAACGGGTAATATGGAAACATTTGTCCAATTCTGACCGAAAAATAAAAATCACCAAAGGGAATAACTCATGTTTTTTATTGAAAAGTATAAAAAGAGGTGGTTACCTTACAACTAAAACTTTATTTGCTATTTTCTGTATAAGTTTAAAAATGGGCAAACAAACAAGAAATAAAAACAAAAATGACTTTACTGTATCCCAGGCAACTTCAGGTGAGGTATAGCTAGTTCGGTTTGTTTTTTAGTTGTTTTTCTTAATTCAGTTCGTTGCACGAATATGAATTTTTTTTATGGAAGTCGCTCCAGACAAGGCATGAAGCCACTTGATGTAAAGAGCTAAAAAGAAGAAAGAAAACTACTTCAAGGTAAAAAAACTGTATTAGATGGATAGATTCCGATCCATGGAACAGTAATTCCTCCCCCTTTGTCAGAAACATCGCTCATGGAATGTGAGGACTAAAGGACAAAATAGGGGAAGCGAGAGTTACGAGACTGCCTAAAGTAAACCCAAGTTCCACTTTCTACTCTCTTAGTTATTATGAGCTTTTGGGCGTCGGACACCAATTTTTTTACATTTGGATCTACGCCCTTTGAACTCTTCAAATTGAACTTGCAATACAGATCCCTGATAGTGTTATGTCCCCGAATATCGACTTTGGATCTGTATCACCCTTTTACTAATAATATATATATAGGTATATTATTTAATGGAAATAATTTATATTTAGGTTAAAAAAGAAATCTTTTTTATGTATTCTAAAAAACAGAATTATTTTTATATATGCTCAAGAAAAAGATGTTTTATATATGCTATGTTTTTGTGTATGCTAAAACCAAAAATGTTTTTATGTATGCTAAAATACAAAACAAGTTTTTATATATGCTAATAACAAAACTATTTTTATCTATACTAAAATCAAAAATGTTTTATGTTTGTTAAAACAAAATGATTTTATGCATTATAAAAACAAAAAGGTTTTTATGTATGCTCAAAACAAAATGGTTTAGTTATGCTAAAAGCAAAAATATTTTTTATGTATAAATTTGGGAAAGTTCATTTTTTTAAGCATCTTTAAAATGTTACACTTTAAGAAAGAGGCAAAATGCCTTCAAAAAAACCATGTGTTGTTTTTTTAAGGCATTTTACCCCTTTCTTGTAGTTTATATTTTTATGTATTTTAAAAGCAGAAATTTTGTTATGCTAAAATTCAAAAATGTTTTTATGCCAAAAACAAAATAATTTTATGTATGCTAAAAGCAAAATGTTTTATGTATGCTAAAATCAAAAATGCTTTTATGTATACTAAAACAGAAATGTTTTATTCATTCTAAAAAACGAATGTTTTGTATATGTAAAAAGAAAAAAAATGATGTATGTTAAAACAAAATTGTTTTTATGTTAAAAAAACAAAGTTGCTTTGAAAATGTTAACTATTTCCCTCTGATGTTACTCCAGAATTCTTTCGAATCTGTCCAACCGATATGGCTGCCATAAAAATGTTTTCCCCCATTCCTATATTATAACGTCTATTCCTTGATGACAGTTTGTAATCTGACAAAATATTCACTTTCAAATTTCTCGAAATCTTTTATATTTATTCTTGCTTTTTTTCCCCTAAATCAATAATGAGATTTAAATAAATAATTAATATTCAATGATTAATTTAGTTTAAAGAATTTAAACAATATTGGAACATTGAATTATTTTCTTCGATTTTATGGTTTGCTTAATATTTATACGTGTGAATTTCAGAAAGAATCTCACAAGATTTTATTTGAGATTAAATCATTCAAATATATTTATCATGTAAAATCATCAAAAATTAATGTGATACAAATAACTGGAAGAAAGTAGAAAATTCCTTCCAATGTAGAAAGTGCACGATAATGAAATTATTTAAGAATAGCAAGGCTATCAGGTATTGTTATATAAAAAATAGTGATGAAGTAAAAAAAACATATCTAATTAGATAACTTCGTTGGAAAAATTCTAAACAATTGGCATCCCATAATGATACATTCTTTGCAATCTGTTGTACCATAGTCCGACAATTAAACAGTAATAAATACACTCAGAATTCAATGTTGGAAATCAACTATATTTTTATCTCTGAATAACATATATTTTTTATATTTTTTATTTCTGAATAATATATTATTTATAGTCTTGTCGAACTAGTTCATTCTGGTAGTGAGGGGTGTTATTACTTCACAACATCTCCCCCTTTTTAAATTTCACTTCCTCCGGAAATCATCCTTTTGTTTATCAATGTTCAAAGTCGAAGATGGTTGTCTTTTATGCTTGCTAGAGCATTTCTGTTCTGGCGATACTTTTGAGGTCTTCGTATTTCAAACAAATCATAGATTACCTTCATAGGATCTTCTCTACCATGATTTTCTTCAGATATATAGCATTTTTTAAAGCTGGTTTATTATTATTATTATTATTAGTAGTAGTAGTAGTAGTAGCAGTAGCAGTAGTAGTAGTAGTACGTACGTACACACTAAGAGTTCTCTCACATAAGCCACTATCAGTGATTGTTCACTGATAATAACCGGTGGCGTTCCCTGGGGTCTGAGTGACAAGTCTTCCTAGATTGATTTCTCGCTAGAAATGACCATTTGTCTTTTCTGGGATTCGGGTGGCAATAAGCCTACTCAAGGTCCCAGTACTCTCCGTGCTCTTCCAGTGGAGGTCTTGTTAATGCTCTCCCTACTTGACCCTTCAAAACTATTCTGTGGTGGTGTCAGCCGAGGCTTATACCATTTCCGGGGTGGGGGGGGAGAGGCAGTTTATAAGATTTCTTGCAGTTTCAGTTCCCTCAGGTTCACGTGGTGTTCTGTCTAGGTTTTTGTACTAATACTAACCAGCCACATGTAAGTTGCAACATAAATAAAATATTGCAACTTACATGTGGCTGGTTAGTATTCGTAGTTTATGTGGGTTGGTTTGCGTATTTGAGAATTTTCCTTAAGATTTCAGCTGTTTTTATCATTGCCGTCCATTGTATAGTCTCAGCCTCCCCTTATTATTATTATTATTATTATTATTATTATTATTATTCATTTTTCGTCTTCTTGTCTCATGCTTGAGGTTAGATGTTTAGCGAATCACTTCCAACTTTTCCTGTCTGTTGTCATTTCGCTTGTGCCGCCTGCCAGGATCAGGTCATCATCAACTGATCCCCTCCATGTCTTAAGCGGCCTACTATGAAGCTTTGGGCCGTCAATGTTAATGTGGGACAGACTTTAGAGTGCTTTGGATGACTGACGGCGGGCGACATTACAGTACCAGTTGATACGTCATTGTGCAACATACTTTCTTATGGAGGTCTGCAGAGTGAGACCTGCAATTTTCTGCATCCGATGCACTGCAGCCAGAATCGTGCCGTTTTGACGTTTCGTCGTTGACCATGTTTCACAGCCATAGAAGATTACAAGTCGGACATGTGTGTTGTATGCTGCAACTCTCGCATCCGATGGGATCCCTGCGTTTTGCAAAATTGTTGACAACTGCCTGAAGGCTCTCAATGTGGCAGATATATGTCGTCCTATAGTTGTGTCAGTTCGCCCACAACAACTAATTGTTACCTAGGTAGTTGAATGTATTGACTCTTTAAAATGTCTTTTAATAATCCACTTTGGATGTTTGATGATCTCCACTAATCTTCCAATTCGTTTTGCAATAATGTATTCTTCCAGCTCAGATTTTCCATTTTTATAATCTTTAAAATAAATTATCTTGCTTAGTGTCGAAAATGTTGTCGTATCGGCATTATATTTTTCAAAGCTTTTGATTTTGTTAATGTTGTGACCCTGTAAAGGGGTCGGAAGAAAGACACCAAATCGGAATTTAGAGAGAACAAGTATATTGAAAAACTATAATACAACAGAGAACAAGAGCGGTTGTATGTCAGTCTTGAATGCCAGTATAGACTCTGGTTGATTCATCACTCAGGAGCAGGTGCTCCCAGTATTTTTCCTGTGTGGAAGAGTCCAAGTAGTCCATATAAATAAGGTACCATAACTTTCCCTCTCAAGCCTTAACTCCTCAGGAGTTACAGTATCGTTTCCTTTTTGGATTGACGCTATTCCGAGGCTGCGTGAGGTAGCTGTATGTCAAAAGTGTCATATCTGGTAGCCATAACTTCTTCCTGGGGAGTGCTGTCGGTGTCTTCCGATAGTCATTCCTTAATTTGATTTAGGTGTCTCTTATAAGAAAATTGAGGGCATTATAAAATTCAGATTTGATATCCTCCAGCTTTTTAATTTTAGACTTCTGATTTTGGAGAACATTTTAAAACATGTCTTTCTTGCTTCGACATTCAGCTTCAAGACGAGTCACCTTATCTTTAATAGTCTTTAGCTTTTCTTTTGAGTTGCAACTTTAGCGATTTCAGCTCTCTTTAACCATCATCTTGTAATCAAAAGAATTTGATTTAATTTATTTCAGTTTAGTGTTAGCTATGTGCAGCGTGAATTTTGTGTTCTTATGTACTTTAATTTCTGCAGACAATTTATTTTGAGTTCATTTCGCACAATGTTTAATGGTTGGAACAAATTCTTTCTTTCGTTTTTCTAACTCGGTCGTCCTATTTTTTATTTTCTGGCCAAAAATTTTGGTTAGTAACCCTCATAATTTGAATCGCTGCATCAAGTTTGTGCAAAATAAATTGTTGGTATTTTTTAATACGAACATTTTTACTTTTTTGGTAGTTATGTTTAAAGTAATGTCGGTAATAATTTCACTCTTGAATTTAATTTTTTCACCAGTCACCGTTCTGGCTATTTGGTTGGTTCTTAGCATGGTCGGTTTATCCAACAATCTCCATGTATGCATGTTGATAATCGACACATCTGAACCAGAATCCAATTGTAATTTTACATTTTTATTCAGGATTTTTTCCTGTACATATTTTCTTATAATTCTGCTGCCCTGTTCGTTCGCTTTTCTGGATTTAACCTGATTTTTATTTTCTTCTATTCGTTCTGCAATGTGAAATCTTGTGTCCGACTTTATTAGAAGGTTTTAAAACGGTATGGGTAATCCGTTACCCAATGGAGGTATCCACACCAGAAAACAAGGGCTAAGCAGTAATTTATCCTGTTTTTTATTGGTCAGGCTTGTTTTTGTAGGAGCGTGAAAATAATCCCTCTTATTGTTTTGAATTGTTTTTGAAAGAGAGTTAAAATGTGTTTGCTGACGTACCTTTCTTATGTGCGCAATGCCTGACTCTTTAATGTCTTTAGAATCCCGTTTAACACTTACAAATCTGTGGCAGTCTTCGGCAATTCCTGTAATGTTAAATTTGGTTCACTTTCTAACTTGTTTAGAACCCTACGTTTAATTTTTGCGTCTTTTCCTTATACAAGTCCTTGCATGAAAATTAGATATTTAAAGTTATCCGCGCTAAGTTCAGCTACTTTGAAATTGTCACAGTGTTTATTAACGATTGACTCGAACGTTGCGTAATCTTCGTCATCTCTTTTGACTAAATTTAAACACTTCCACCGTTTGTTAAATAAGGAAATTTTAGGGCTGAATAATTCTGTTAAAAGTGTAACCGCTTCAGAAAAAATCAAGTCGCTAGTTTTACGGAGTAAAATATAGTCCACGAATTTGGTATGTTCGGTGGTGCCTAATTTTCGGAGCACTAAGCAAACTTTTTTAGAGTCTGCCAAATTTTCACAATCTATTTTGTATAGATCCTCATACCTTCTGAAATATGAAGCAAAGGTTTTATCCTCGTCTGATGAATAAGTGAAATTGTCAATTGCACTGCAAACGGCATTCTGAGAAAAAGTATTACCGTTTCCGTTACTTTGACGACTTTTCGACATTGTAGTAATCCTTCAATTTTTTTGTTCCAGAAGTCCTTCTTCTGTTTTTGTAGCCTTTCGTCGGCTTCTTTTCTTTGTTTCAGTAGTTTTTCGTCGGCTTATTTTTTGTTTCAGAAGCCTTTCTTCGTTTTTTGTGGCCTCTTGTCGGCTTCTTTCTTTTTGTTCTAGTAGAAGTTTTTGAAATCTTTCTTCGGCTATCCGTTTCTGTTGAATTTGGAATTAAACGAGTTCTGACATAGTTAATTTAAAATATCCCATGTTTAAAATGTCTCTTTTTAGCATACGGCTTTTAAAATTTTTATACAACGCTGCTAAATGTAATCTTAGTTGTCAAAGAGAAATAGAGTATAAAACTTTTTTTTTCTTCGACCAACCAAAAAATTACTTTTTAAAGAATTCTTTTTAATACTCTTTTCACGTAACCATAAAAGCACTTTAGTCAACAGAAAAAAATAAGGTTTTAATTTTTCTTTCGACGAGAAAAGAAAATATCATGTATTTCCTTCTTGTTAAAATTAACACAGTACTGGATAATAATTTTTAAAAATACTGTCCTTTCTTTAATAAATTGGTGTTTTACGGGTTTTTTTCATTTTGGTCCGCCGATAGAGCGAGTTTTTAGAACTAGGACGTTGTCGGATGACTTTGCTGTTGATTTCTCCACGTTTGTCCTTTTTTAAGGTTCTGAAAATAACCTTTAATATACTTCGTCGCCAGTTGTGGTGTCTATTTTAAGGTCCTAAAGAATCCCTTACTGTAACCTCGTCGCCAGTTGTTTTGACGGTGTAAGTTCGAAATCTCACGTCGCCAGTTGTTATGGGATCTTTTTTTAAGGTTCTCAAGAAAACCCTTTCTATACCTCGTCACCAGTTGTTGTGACCTGTAAAGAATCCGGAAGAAAGACACGAAATCGGAGTTTAGAAAAAATAAGTATATTGAAAAAGTATAATACAACAGAGAATAAAAGTAGTTGTACGTCAGTCTTGACTGCCAGTATAGACGGATGTGGTTTCAACACTGAGGAGCAGGTGTTCTCAGTATTTCTCGTGAGTAAAAGAGCCCAAGTAGTCCGTATCAGTAAGGTACCATATCAGTTATGTATTAGTTTATTAAATACAGATCTAATCTTTTTTTACAAATAGTTAGTGAAACTTCTCTACATTGTACTCAAGTTTGGAGTTATCTTCAGTTTCACCTCCGCCTGATTTTCTTGATGCTTGCTTAAGAATATTAATCGCTATTCCTGGCCGTTAGATATTGGTTGGAACAGAGCGCTTGGCATATGAATACTTGAAAATTCTTTGCAGTAATCTCAAAATTCTTTAGTCGTGAATTGAGTTCCATTATTTGACACAATTGTATCAGGAATATCAAAAGAAATATCTTGAGAAGATTTCGTGAAAAACGTTTATTGTGTTTTTCTTCGAATGCCCTTTTACATTTAGAAACCCAGCTCCATTTAGTGGAGCATTTAATGCTAGGAATAAAATTGCTGTGATAATTTTTTAATAATTTTTTAATCATTTAATGCTAGGAATAAAATTGCTGTAATAATTTTTAATAATTTTTTAATAATTTAATGCTATGAATAAAATTGCTGTAATAATTTTTTAATAATTTTTTAATAATTTAATGCTAGGAATAAAATTGCTGTAAAAATTTTTAATAATTTTTTAATCATTTAATGCTAGGAATAAAATTGCTGTAATAATTTTTTAATAATTTTTTAATCATTTAATGCTAGGAATAAAATTGCTGTGATAATTTTTTAATAATTTTTTAATCATTTAATGCTAGGAATAAAATTGCTGTAATATTTTTAATAATTTTTTAATAATTTAATGCTATGAATAAAATTGCTGTAATAATTTTTTAATAATTTTTTAATAATTTAATGCTAGAAATAAAATTGTTGTGATAATTTTTAATAATTTTTTAATCATTTAATGCTATGAATAAAATTGCTGTAATAATTTTTAATAATTTTTTACTCATTTAATGCTAAGAATAAAATTGCTGTGATAATTTTAAATATTTTTTTAATCATTTAATGCTAGGAATAAAATTGCTGTAATAATTTTTAATAATTTTTTAATCATTTAATGCTAGGAATAAAATTGCTGTAATAATTTTTAATAATTTTGTAATCATTTAATGCTAGGAATAAAATTGCTGTGATAATTTTTTAATCATTTTTTAATTATTTAATGCTATGAATAAAATTGCTGTAATAATTTTTAATAATTTTTTAATCATTTAATGCTAGGAATAAAATTGCTGTAATATTTTTTAATTATTTTTTAATAATTTAATGCTAGGAATAAAATTGCTGTGATAATTTTTTAATCATTTTTTAATCATTTAATACTAGGAATAAAATTGCTGTGATATTTTTTTAATAATCTTTTAATCATTTAATGCTATGAATAAAATTGCTGTAATAATTTTTAATAATTTTTTAATCATTTAATGCTAGGAATAAAATTGCTGTAATAATTTTTTAATAATTTTTTAATAATTTAATGCTAGGAATAAAATTGCTGTGATAATTTTTTAATAATTGTTTAATCATTTAATACTAGGAATAAAAATGCTGTAATAATTTTTAATAATTTTTAATCCTTTAATGCTAGGAATAAAATTGCTGTAATAATTTTTAATAATTTTTTAATCATTTAATGCTAGGAATAAAATTGCTGTAATCATTTTTTAATATTTTTTTAATAATTTACTAATAATTTAATGCTAGGAATAAAATTGCTGTAATAATTTTTTAATAATTTTTAAATACTTTTTTAATCATTTAATGCTAGGAATAAAATTGCTGTAATATTGTTTAATCATTTTTTAATAATTTTATGCTAGGAATAAAATTGCTGTAATATTTTTTAATAATTTTTTAATAATTTAATGCTAGGAATAAAATTGCTGTAATAATTTTTTAATAATTTTTTATTATTTTAATGCTAGGAATAAAATTGCTGTAATAAGTTTTTAATATTTTTTTAATAATTTAATGCTAGGAATAAAATTGCTGTAATAATTTTTAATAATTTTTTAATATTTTTTTTTTAATCGCAAACAAGCTTGCAATGTTGACACATTCTTTAGTGCAGACATATTTTTTATTGCTGTAGATCTGGCTGGGTCTGACTTTCGATTTCTTTCATCAATTATGCGTCCCAAATATTTAATTTTTGTTGAAATATTTCGTCTTTATCAATTCTTAGCTTAAAACCATATTATTTTTAAAAGATTTAATGTCATTTTCACATGTTTAACGTGTTGTTCTTGATTTTGTTTTATCAAAATATCGTCAAGATGTTCTGCTTAAAAATCTAAGTTTCACACAATGGTGTCCATTATTTGCTGAAATATTCCTGGCGCGACCTTCATACCAAAGGCAGTCTATTGAACTTGTACAAACCTTTGTGCGTGTTTATTCTATACATTTCTCTTCCAATGGTATTTGCATCAGATAAATCTAGTTTTGAGGATAGTTGTCCTTCATTTATATTAAAAATATCTCTTCAGGAGTAGGTAATGGGTAATTGTAAGTTTTTAGACAATTGTTTAGTCCAGTTGAATGATTGGCACAAACCGGAATTGTGTTATTCTTTTTTATGTAAACTGTAGGATTGGCCTAAGCACTATAATCTGTTTTACTTAAAACTCCGATTTTTCTACGCAATCCAAGGATTAATTTTGGAAGAAAAACTGTTTTAATGTTTTTCTTTTTCCCATTGAGTGTATGTGTAAAATATCTCTTTTCTCAATTTTTGTTATTATTCAGCAATATATTGTAATGTCAGTATTGAATCTTGTTCCAGTTTTGATAGTAGACATGATCTTATTTCAACATCTTTCGGGGGTCATAGTCTTTGTAGAAATATGAGATAATTTGAACATATGTGCAGTGAGTTAACTGAGTTTGAATTTCTCCCTATTCACTACGCTTGCAAATGTTTATTGCTAATCGACTGAGAGGCCTCTAATAGGGAATGCCGATTGGGCAACTCAGATATTTTTGTGCTTATTCTTGGGCGCTGGCTTCTCAAAACCACACCTGACATTGTGTCTAAACCCCCCCCCCCCCCAGGGCAAGAAGGTAAATAATATGACTGACTCACAAAAATGCTATTTAAAATTTAACCATGACAGACCGACAAAAATGCTATTTAAAATTTAACCATGACAGACCGACAAAAATGCTATTTAAAATTTAACCATGATAGACCGACAAAAATGCTATTTAAAATTTAACCATGACAGACTGACGAAAATGCTATTTAAAATGTAAGCATGCCAGACTGACAAAAATGTTACTTCAAACTCAGACGTAACAGACAGACTTACAGACAGAGCTTCTTCTAGAGATGCTTGGATGCATAAAAAATTAGAAGTGTTCATTCATCTGAGCATTTAACACCAAAAATGCTCAATTTTCAATTTAAATCTGATAGAGGATCCGACGGACAGAACCTCTTATGAAGATGCTTGGATGTTTCTAAAATGAAGTTCATGGATAAAACATTACTTTTCAAAAAATGTCTTTCTTGGAAGCTGGAAAATTTATTGTCACTAATTCTTTCTTGAGGCCTTAGAAATTCAGTGTAAAAAAAGAAAACATTTTATCGAAAGATGTTTTTTTTTTTGCTAAAAAATGAAGATAAAATGTTTTCTTGCAACAAATAATTAACTTTGAATCAATTTATTCGAATTGGTTCACATTTATATTCGACAATGGAAAACTTTTACGTACAATTATGCATTTAGGTAGACACGTAACTGATATTCAAATATATTTGTCTAATGTCATTCAAACTAGAAATGATATATTTTCTAGAAGAATACCCGTCCCAGGACGGGTAAAATTAATTCATCGAACAGATCAGTTTTGCACCATTTTTATGTCCCCTTTACAAAGTTTAAAATCAAGAGATAATACTATTAAACCTTATGTTTAGAATCCTTATTCCAATTTTGATCATAATCCATTACATGATTTAGATTCCAGAAAATGTCTCAAATTTAAGGCTTACGCCTAAGAGGTCTTGAAAAGATATTGAAATTCAGAGAATCTTGTGTCTAATCTGGATCAAATTCAATGCAAATCTGAAATACTTTGACTTTTAAATGGCAGATTGTGACCATATTATGCCTCCTAAAAACTCTTTAAAATACTCCAAAGAAACTGAAATTTGTGGAATATTTATTAATTTCTAAAATTTCACAAAAATCGGAGGTATCTGAATTTTCACGAATGGTTTCCATTCACTTTTTACCCCCTTTGCATACAACTAAATTAAACTAAATATAGCCCACATCTGGACCCTTTACACCTAGCAGCTGTGTTCCAAAATTCATAATGATCTATCAATTAGTTTAGGAGTAAATCCTGCACATACAAATATATAAACATATAAATATACCTATAACTTTATTTTTATGTACATATAAAATTAATAAAAATATATATATCAACGAAAAATACGTCCTATAAAGTTTAGGGCGACTAAAAATGCAATCTTCTTCATTATTCTTTATCACTTAGGAAGTGAAAAATTGAAAGGTAACAAGCATAACACTACTATCACCAACAAAAATATGTAACTTTATAAAGATATAGATAACAATAATAAATATGTCTTATCCTTACTGCAGTTTCATTGGTCATCCCATCATCAGAAGTGTATTTTGAAAGTTCTTATTTGAATAGAAATATATTAAAATATATAAGAACTTCACGATTTTAGCAATACTCTTCTGATTATTAGAAGACCCATAAAAATTGTTAATCCATATTTATTATTTATTGTTATACAGCTCTATTTTAAATGATATCGAGCACCTTATATGTGCAAAGTTTGTCTATCTTGATTCAGCTCTGTTCCGAGTACGAGAAGTTCATTTTCATGTTATCTAATATATAAAATAAAGTCAGTCTGTCACCCCTATCTTCATGGTCGATAGCTTTTGCAACAAAAGGCACATACATAAACCTGTTTAGTTAGTGATTTCTGCAAATATTGGCCTCTGTTGTTAGAAACCAAAATTTTATTTTCAGTCGATTTCTTTTATTTTTATATTCATACTGATAAATATTTCATTTTTTTAGTCTAATTTAGAGGAAGTTGGCAGAGTACTTACTCGGTAACTGGGATCTACTGTAACTCGCCCCATTGACACCGTTATCAAAATTTAATAGGACATATTTTTCCTGAAACGCCAGTTGTTAATCATATTTCAAGGGTTTTCATTGGCTAACATTTAATTTTCATTTGAACATTTTAAATATGGCCGCCACGACACACACGAAAGATAAGTTTTTAATTAATTTATTTTTTAACATGACAGCATTTTTCCAATACATTGTACAAACAAAAAATCGAACTCTGTTTAAGGGGATGCGAGTTGTAATATTACTTTGAACCATATGTACATCCTGAATTAAAGTTCCAGAGTGGTAAACTTTGATTTGAGGCTTAATAGCATCTACTTCCCTCATCGTTTCTATATAACTGAGGATGTTGATCTGTATTCCATTGATGCCGTCTATTTGCTTTTGTATTTAACTCCGTGTTAACACCCTGTTTTGACGATGAGATCTAATATCAATAAAACATGGTCTCTGAAACGATCGTATGCAAACAGTTGTTATGTTGAATTCTTGGAACACGATTTGAGCATGTAATTGTGGTTACATGGATATATATATATATATATATATATATATATATATATATATATATATATATATATATATAGTTTTTGTTTTTGTTTTCTTTGTTTTTATTTTGTTTTTTACTCATTTGTTTATTTATTTATTTATCGTGCGCCTGAGGTAAATTTATTTCTGTGTAAGCAGCTGTTTGCTATCTCACTTCTACAGTTTAATAGATTTCGAGGATCTTTAAAGTTTAGGATTTCAAATTTTTCATTCAGGCATAATCTACACGGGTCGTCTAAATTTCTACATGTACTGGCCTGTCGTATTATTTTCCATTCAATTTACCTTAAGCTAACGATAAATAAATAAATAAATAAATAAACAAATAAGTAAAAAACAAAAAAAAACAACAAAAAAACTAAACAAAAACTTAACAATTTAAAAATTAAAACCTAAAATAGAAATACAAGGAACCACGTGTTAAAATAAATTCACCCATTATATTAACACAACAAAGGAAACAGGATATAGGCCAATCTATAGAAAACAAAACAATAGAACAGGATATAAGAAGTAACACCAACAAGACCTTTGTTTGCGGGAAACCCAACGATTGGCTGAGAGAACAACAAAGAATCTGATTGGTTAACTAGCTAGCCGTGTATATAAAAACAGCCGGCAAACATAACTCCATGCATTTTAGCCTGAAGATTCCCCCGGGGATGAAACGCGGGAGCCTCTGTGTAGCTTAACTGTTATAAATATATTTTCATAGCTTACTACCTAGCTCTACTTACGTATCGAGCACTGTTGAAGTAAATATACAAAATTGATGCATAAAAAATTATATCTCCTTATAAAATTTTATATGGATACATGAAATACTAATATATATATATATATATATATATATACAGGGCCGGCGGGACAGTTATAAAAGTGTGGGGGGGCTCTCCTAAAAAGTGGGGGGCCCGGTTAAACACATGCATATATAACTTCATTATTGATGACCGTAAAGTGGGGGGGGGGGCAAGTAAAAAAGTGGATGGGGGATTGAACCCCCCCCCCCCGGTGCCACCGTCCATGATATATATATATATATATATATATATATATATATATATATATATATATATATTGAAAAGTTGCATCGTAAAACATCGTTTCTACAGCCTTTTACATAGACATTAGGTATTTCGGTAAAATGTTACCCTCTGTCTCCACACTGTAAACGGAAAAAATACAAATGTGATTGTATTATTTCGACGATTACACATTTTGGGGGTTAGAATTTAAGAACGTCATTTATTTTAAACTTTAGAATGAAATAGAAGAATATGGGTCATTAAAAATGGCTAGTTTAGAAATTATAAGGAAACAAGTTTTGGAAAGAATGAAGGAGAGTAAAACAACAAGTGGGGAAGAGAAAGAAAGAAAGAAAGAAAGAAAGCATGTTGGTGTCACAGGTAAGAGAGGAAGGAATAGTTAGTAGCATCGAGGAAAATAGCATTTCAAAAGTTTGGTATACAAAAATGTCTTAATCCTGAAATTGTATATTGTTGATGCTATTTTTAATATAATACATGGGAAATATATTTATTTACAAGAAGAAATACTTAAGAAATTAAATTGTGTTTCAGAGAAATAAACACCCCTCACTGTCGGAATGAACTAGTCCGAAAGAACCATAAATAGTGTGTACATGTTATTGTTGTTGTTGTTCACCACCACCACCACTACCCCAAACAAACTATATTGCTACTGAAGCATAAGGGATTACTGCAATAAGAGCTAGATTTATTGGGGGCAACGTGGGTTGAGAGTTGGGCAGCAAGATGTTTGTTAACATTACATTTAAATTTCTGCATGCTGATACGGTCGGGGAAACAAGAGGAAATTCCAAGGTCTATCGGTCCGAGGAAAAAAGCTATTAAAGTAAAAAGTCTTCCGGCATCTAAGGACCTCTATAGTGAAGGGATGGGATTTTGCTTCTAATTGCGTGGGTCAAGGGTATTTTCGTTGATTTTCAACATTAAATTCTGAGTGTATTTATTACCGTTTAACTGTTGGACTATGATACAATGGATTGGAAATGAGGAATTTGGTATTAGCAATGAGAAATTTGGTATTGGCAATGAGGAATTTGGTATTAGCAATGAGAAATTTGGTATTAGCAATGAGGAATTTGGTATTGGCAATGAGGAATTTGGTATTAGCAATGAGAAATTTGGTATTAGCAATGAGGAATTTGGTATTGGCAATAAGGAATTTGGTATTAGCAATGAGGAATTTGGTATTGGCAATAAGGAATTTGGTATTAGCAATGAGAAATTTGGTATTAGCAATGAGGAATTTGGTATTGGCAATAAGGAATTTGGTATTAGCAATGAGGAATTTGGTATTGGCAATAAGGAATTTGGTATTAGCAATGAGGAATTTGGTATTGGCAATGAGGAATTTGGTATTAGCAATGAGGAATGCTGTATTAACAAAATTATGAACAAAGACGCCAAAGGAAGTCTACCAAGTTAAAAAAAATGAAGGACTTAAAAATATATATTTTTTAATTTTTAAACCAACAAGAAAAACAGTATAATCAACATGTAGAAGTACTCGAAAAACAACATCAAGAAAACCTCAAACAACAGGAGAAATGTTTTTCAAAACTCTTAGAAAAACTCCCAAGAGAAAGTGACCAAAGTAATTCTTTTTCTCAGGATTCGGTAATCAATTCAATTGGAGCATTCAGGTAGAGGCGAAGAGAAGAAGTCACAAATACTGGTGGCTATGTCTACTGGTATAAATAATAAGTAAAATATATTTGCTTGGATGGATCTGACATGAAGTTGTAAACAGGATATTTTCTAGACAGAGATCACAGGGAAGTTACGGGGTCTATCCTGCCTGGAAATAAACTGGGCTCCATGAGAAAGAAAATGATAATAATTAGTCGAAAATGATGTAAGACATACGAGTGAGAGAGTGGCGGTTTCCAATCTCTAGGAATCTTGTGCATGAGCTTTGATTGACAAGACGTAGTTTTAAGATGGTCTTGCGAAACTATAAGTAAACTATACACTTATAAAATAATTAACTCTCTGTCTCTCTCTTTCGTTCTCCCCCTTGACTTTGCAGCTCACTGGACAATCAAGGGCAATAAATATGAATACATCATTCATATTCTAAAAGATCCCGTGTTTAATTAATTAGATAATTATAACATGTGAAGTTTCCCACAGCCTTTGTTTCCACTAACAACATAATGGATGATAGCAACACATTCATTACTCCGATGCCGACGAGAAGAGAAGATATGATTTTGAGTTCATTGAATTTGTTGAAAGTAAATGATTACATAAAAGTCAACTCGGAGACGCCACCCAACCCTTTCCTTTTATTTATCAATTAATCATAATTTTACTAGTGTTCAATTTTACTACTAGTGTTCAATTTCAGAGGTTGTGAATTTCTTCTCAGGAGATTCAACATAGACGCCCAAGAATACTTACGTCTTTTAAAAAATGTCTCTTATAATATTTTGTTTTTGTTATGGTATATTTTTTTCATATTTTCTCTCACAGATTTTTTCTTTGTTTTTGTTTTCGATTTTTTTTTCTTGAATTTATTTATTTATTTTTCTTCCAAACAATTTTATTTCTTTTATTCACCATTTTTTTGTTTTGTTTCTTCGCCCTCTTCCAGTTCTATTCTTTTTTACTTTTGTTTGTTTGGGGGAGGAGGATGTTGCCCTTTCCTATCTAACATTCGATACTTTGATAACATACTGCTGAATCCCATGTTTTCTTCAACACTTTAATGCCAGCATATCCTTCCAGTTACATGCCATTTTTCCCACAAAATAGACAACACACTAATCTGCCAAGATTTACAAAACTGTCAGGGAATCATATGGACATTCCAACTATAAACACTTCCCTTGGCAAATGTGTGTAGAAAACAACCCCATCTCCTCCGATAATGTTCTTACATTTCTTCTATAAAACGCTTTCCATATGTTTGGTATCTGCAACGTATTTATTTTTAATTAATCTTCAAACATAACTCAATCCCCAAACCAAGGAATATTAATGTTAAATTTGTAGAACTGTAAATTTATTCTATGGAGATCCAACATAGACACCCAGAAATACTTATGAAATTATTTACTTTATATGAAAATTGTTTCTTTAAACACCTCAATGTAGTGTCAGCTATGAAAACGGTTGTACCTGATTTGATAATTTGTAGAGACACACACATTTCTGATTTTAGATTTAGTCGCTATTTATAAAATGATCGACCAAATGATTTTAGTATCTTCTAGAAAAATTTGAACTTGTTTATTAATGCAAGAAAATTAGATAATAATAATAATAATAATAATAATAATAATAATAATAATAATAATAATAATAATAATAATAATAATAATCCCCCTTCCCCAAACAAAGTGGTGGCACCAGCCTCGGTTGATACCACACATAGTATACTCGTGAAGGATCAAGGAGGATGGAAAGACCAAGGAAGGAAAGCACCATCCGGACCTCTACTGGAAGGGCACAGAGAGTACTGGAATCTTAAATTCCAGAAAAGACCCTTAATAGCAAGAAATCTATGGTAAACGGCTGTTCCAATAATGCAAAATGATTTGCAACGGTTAATAAATGAGCCCCAAACAAAACCAAACATTATACAGATTCTTAAACTCTGCAAACTTTGAAACAATTATCTATCAAGATAAAGCTATACAATATGACCCATGTAGATATCTCTTTGTAAAAAAAAATAATGCTTGGATTTTTCTGTCTTACAGCAAACCAGAGGTGTATACCCCAACAGACACAACACCATGTCGCCAACGACCCCCTCAACTGGCTCCCCCTACAGCCATCAATCGGCCCCTGTCGCCTGGACCCCAAACACTTACTACAGGGGAGGGGCACCTCGCTACCCTGTAATGCAGCCGTCAGCTTATGGGAGTTACCCTCAACCTTCAGTAAGTACCTGTTCATTCCTTTTGTTCTTTGTTTCCTTTACTATGGGATGACACCCACCCACTCCAAAAAATACCACCCATGGAATCGTTAAAAAAATTCACAATCCTTTCTGCAATGCAACCATATTTGGCACAAATAAAGTTCAAACCATGCCTGACTTGTCCAACAAGTTTTAGTTATAAATTTCCAACAATCTTTGTTTAATCGTTCTTCAATGATATGGAGAACACTTTGGTGGTTGTATACTCAGTAGGAGGTTTGACCTGAATGGGGTTCACACTCACCGGACCTTATCCCCCACTCTACCCCAGAATTTTATCCGTAGGGTTATGTTAAAGATAATATCTATTAAAACAATCCTGAAGAGTTGTTGAAAATTTAGCATGTTGTATACAAATTTGTTTGCAACACAAAGGTGCATATTCTGAGCATATTGTTGTATGGCGATAAAACAAAGACTGTTGGACATTCTTGACTGTAACTTGGTGGACAAGTTGGACATAGATTGAAGTTTATTTGTATCAAATATAGTTGGATTGCAGAAACGATTATGATGGGGGGGGGCATTTTTTGGTAGGGGTACCTTGTATTTATTTCAGAATAATGATGATCATTTGATAAAAACCATCAAAAAACAGTCACATTGGCTTTTATTCGATGGACCAAGTGTAGATTTTGCACTCCAATTATATTGGCAGCCGAAAGGAACATGTTTAGCATGACACTGTATCTGATGCAACTCGAACATCATACCTTCCCAAACATAAACAAAACGCATTGGAGTGATGTCATGTATGTTCATTTATGATAAAGTCGTTCTTTTCAGTTGCCAGCAGAAATGGAAGGTGGGGGCAGCAAATCTACAACTGGTCCTACTCAACTTTGTCAGTGATAAAATACTTGAATAACATCTAATTTTGTTTTAGCAATTTGTCTTTCGATACATCTTTGTGTATCGAAAACCAAACGGAATTTCCATGAACAGAGTTTCTTTTCAAAAACTACTCATCTGTAGAACACATTGCCACGGAACTGCTTTCCTGCAAAATTCAACATGGCCGTCTTCAAGTCCAATATAAACAAATACTTGTAGAGTCGTCCTTTTACGTAATCAAAATTTGTCCATTCCATTCATCGTTTTCAATCCTTTCATAGTATTGTTCATCATCCAACTGACCAGCTCATTAACCGTTGTCCTCGAATGGCTTTTCGCCTTGGTAACTGGTGACTCATTAGTATAAAAAATCTGTCGTAGCTTCTCTTGCCAACTCCTGAAACAACTAAATAAGCACTACATTGTCTTCTGCAATTTCTATCAAGTTAAATTCTTAATTCACTCTTTCTAGACCAAAGTTAACTATATTTAGTTGACTAATTTTTTGTTTTATTTTGTTTTAATACTAATGAATCAAACTGCAAATTGTGCTTGGATGGATAGCCTTCTCCAAATTAGAAAAACATCATGAAGAGTAGAAAGTCCGATATGAACATTAAACGGAAAGTGTTCAATGGATATATCATGCCTTTTATGACATATAGTGGTGAAATATGAGCACTCAGTAATGCAGCAACAAAAAAGCTACGAGTGGCACGATGCAAAATGGAATGTATTATGCTCGGCATCAGTCTACATGAAAGAAAAAGAAACACCTGGATCAGACAGCAAACTGGAGTGAACGACATCATCACCACCATACGAATGGCTAAACATAGATGGGCAGGTCATCTTTCGAGATATATAGACAACAGGTGGGCATCTAGAGTAACAGAATAGACCCCTAGGCAATGGAAAAGACCCAGAGGAATGCCAAACACCAAAAAGTCTCCCCAATTGTCCAGTACTCTCCACCTTGTTTTATAATCATTGCAAATGAGTTTGCATTATCGCAACAATCGCTTAGCATTGATTTCTCGCTGGCAACGACCACTGGTCATCTCTGGGATTTGAGTAGCAATAAGCCTCCCCAAGGTCCCAGTGTTCTCTGCGCACTTCTAGTGAGGGTCTGGTTAGTGTACTCCCTCCTCGGCCTTTCCATCCTCTTTGATCCTTCATGATTAGTATTATTATTATTATTATTGTTGTTGTTGTTGTTGTTGTTTTGTTGTTGTTGTTTTGTTGTAGTAGTAGTAGTAGTAGTAGTAGTAGTAGTAGTAGTAGTATCAGTCATGTGTTTATCTCCATTGGATTAATGAGTCAGTGTAAATGCTTACTACTTCAGCCAAAGATGCAATATATAAAAACAGGTAAGTTATGTTTCCATTGTGAACGTGTCCAATTTTTATACAAGTTTTTGAAACTCTGTGTTGTATGGCCACTAATTTAAATATTTTCTTTTTTTCCCTGTTCAAAGATAAAATGTGCAGCATAAAAATCATTCATGCTGAGCAAGAGTTTTTGGAAACTAGCAAATCCGAAAAGGTCATCTTTTCGACCAACTTGATTTCAGGAATTGTTGAACTCTGACCTTTATGCCCAACCAATATCCAGACAATTTGAATATGCTTGCTATGCATATATTGATATGTAAATATATTGATGTCCAGTTATTTATAAAGGTTGCATATTTTTTTGATCAAGGTAAACATTTTTTTAATAAAGGGCAGAGGACTGTCCGGAATATTAAAAATCACATTAACAATTATAATTTATATGCTTTCATATATATATAAGACTATATTTTTTTTTACAAATCTGAAGAAATTCTATAAATTTTTGCCGAGAAAAACTATATATATATATATATATATATATATATATATATGATGAAAAGTATGGAAATAATATTTCAACGTAATATATATATATTAATATATATATATATATTAATATATATATATGAATATATATATATATTATATATATAATATATATATTATATATATATTATATATATATATATATATATATATAATATATATATATTATATATATAATATATATATATTATATATATATATATTATATATATAATATATATATATTATATATATATAATATATATATGTATATATATATTATATGTATATAATATAAATATATATATATAATATATATATATATATACAATCTGTTTCTTGGCTAAAACAATGAATTTCTTCCCATTTGACAAATAACAAATAAAAAACAGCCTTATGGAAAACGTAAAAGCATGTAAAATTATAGGTAAAATTATAGGCATAATTATAATTTTGTATATTTCGAGTGGTATTCGCTCTTTGTCAAAAAATGATAAAAAATTAATGAAAATGAAACGGTTGAGATAAAGTGAAATTTTCAGTTTTGTGCAGCGTTAATTCTTTGTCTTAACGTGCAAGTCGGTTCACATTAAATCTCTCTACCGATTGGCAAAAGAAAAACGTTGTCTTTTTTTAAAATACAAGTGTACGCGTTCATCTCATCGTGAATTACAGTTAAAAGCAACTGATTCTTTCCGTGAACAAAGTTTAATTCTAAAACAAAAATTCTTCAAAGTCTGTAAAATATTTTTACATATTCAAGACGTCTACATCAGAGTTCAGACCTGTTTTACATGTATTCAGTTTCATAATCCATTTTGTTTCGTTTTTTTTTTTTAATTTTCTTATCTTTTTGTTTTTGCTGGGGAGGGGACATCCTATCAGATGCCAGACATTCACCCGCTAGTTCAGATGCTCCAACCGATAGATTTTTTTAAGATTCTAACCGACCCTTTAAGTGCAATTATTTGTATCTCTCTTGCACTTGGTTCACCGGGTATATTCGTCAGGTAATCTGTGAAATTCTTTTTCATGAGCCCGGTTGCTCTTATAATTACTGGAATGATAGAGAAATTCTTTTTCATTGGTCCGGTTGCTCCTACAGTTACTGGAATAATGGCGATATTCCAGTTTCTTTTCATGTCGTACATAAGACCTTGGTATTCTGTTATCTTCTTCCCCTCAGCTCGGTTTAAGCCAGCATCATTAAGAACACTGACTTCACCTAGGGTTGCTACTTTCTCCTTCTTGTCCTATATCACAATGTCAGGTTTAATAGCTCTGTTTCCTAGATATGTAGCTGTAGGAATTACATAGTCATAGTGGATGGTGTATGACTTATTTCGAACAGTTCCCAGGACTTGCTTCTACACTGAATATTCAATCATTTTACCGATAGTCCAGTGGAGATATTTACACACTCCATTGTGTGGCATTGTATAGTATCCGTCCTCTAGCAGAACCTTGCAACTGGATGTCAGATGGCTCACACTCTCTACTTCTGTGTGACAGAACCTGTTCGTGTGCATATGTGGACGGGAAATTTCCCATCCACATATATAACCAAAGGGATGATCAGTGGTTATAGTGTTGGAAAGCTGCTTAAAAGAGGAAAGTTCCTGTGCTCTCTGCTCAGTTTGTGGAAAGGGAGTCGGGTGTAATTCAACTTTTTGTGGGACTTGTAAGCATTAGGTGCAAAATACGTGCAGTGGAATTACTGATAGAGAGGATAACCAGTTTATATACAAGAAGTGTAAGACAATGGAGATGGATGAGAACTCAGATGTGGACAAAGTATATTTGGATGGTGAAGCTATTGGGGTTGTTGAGAAGGTGAGATGTCATTGGAGCACAGGGTGGAGCAGGTTATATTGTGATTGCAAGAGGAACTTCTGCCATTACCAACCAGCAGAGCGTTACCACTGTCGACAAACAGAAAGGTCTATCAGGTATATGCACACAATGTAACGATGTATAGAAGTGAAACCTGGCCAGTGAGGGTTGAGAGTATGCGTTGCATGGGGAAAAATTAAATGATAATGATACAATGGATGTGTAATGTGAGTCTGAAAGACAGACTTGGTTCTGATGACCTCAGAGGAAGACAAAATCTGGACAGTATTTTATTTACCTCCTCTCCAGGATGTTAGACACAAGGTCAGGTGTGAGTTTTTGATGAAAATGTTTCTGTGGAACGAACTGGATTCGCACCCGGCACACCCAGGTCTTCAGTTCGTGTCGTTAACCACTTAATAGGGAAATGTGTGCAGAACAAGAGACTTCGATGGTATGGACACATTGAAAGAATAAATGAGAGTGTCAGTAGATGCAGAATAGTTACGGTAACATGTCCAGTTTACAAAGAAAGACAAAGGAAAACATGGGAGAAAGTGATAAAAATGGACTTGAGAGAAAGGGGGATAAATAAAGACATGGTCCATGATAGGTTACGTCAGAAGTCAATTTCTTGAAAACATTTAGAAGGACGCCACAACAACTGGCGACGAGGTTACAGTAAGGGATTCTTGAGAACTTTAAAATGGACGCCACAAATGGCGACGAAGTATATTAAGGGTTTTTTTTATAACGTTAAAAAAGACAACCGTTGAGAAATCAACGGCAAATACACCTGACAACGTCCTAGTTCTAAAAATGGATTTACTGGCGGACCAGAAAGATAAAAAAATCACGTAAAAGACCAACTTATTTTCTCTCAAAGAAGAAATGTCAGTGATTTGTATTGCTATTCCGGCACTGTGTTAATTTTTAACAAGAAGGAAATACATGATATTTTCTTTTCACTCCGAAAAAGAAAACTCCTGTCGCTGAAAGAAAAAAAATCCTTGTTTTTTTGTTGTTGACTAAAGTGCTGACCGTAAATTCTAATGTTACGTCAAAAGCCTACTAAAAATGTGATTTGTTTTTGGTCGAAAAAAAAAGGGTTTTATACCCTCTTTCTCTTTTTACAACTAAGATTACCAAATGCAACAACAACAAAAGACAGAAGAAAGACTTCTATAACAAAAAAAAAGACGAAAGGCTACAAAAAACTGAAGAAAGACAATTAAAAAATAAAGAAAGATTTCAAAAGCTTCTGCTGGAATAACAAAACAATCCGACGAAAAACTACTAGAACACAAAAAAAAGCTAACGAAAGGCTACAAAAAATATTTTAAAAGACTTATGAAACAAAAAAAAATGAAGCCGTTCAAAAGATTGAAGTATTAATGCAAACAATATAGCATAGGGGTCAAAGTAACGAAAACGATAATGATTTTTCGTAGAATGCCGTTTGGAGTGCAATTGACAATTTCACTTATTCACCAGACGAGAATAAAACCTTTGCTTCATATTTCAGAAAGTATGAGGATCTATATAAACTAGATTGCCAAATTGGGCAGACTCTAAAAAAGTTCGTTTACTGCTCCGAAAATTAGGCACCACCGAACATACCAAATTCGTGGACTATATTTTACCCTGAAAAACTAGCGACTTGACTTTTTCTGAAGCGGTTACACTTTTAACAGAATTATTCAGCCCTAAAACTTCCTTATTCCACAAACGGTGGAAGTGTTTGAATTTAGTCAAAAAAGATAACGAAGACTACGCAACGTTCGCGTCAATCGTTAATAAACACTGACGATTTCAAAGTAGCTTAACTAAGCGCAGATATCAGACAAGTTAGAAAGTGAACCAAATTTAACATTACAGAAATTAGCCGAAAACTGCCAGAGATTTGTAAGTATTAAACAAGATTCGAAAGACATTGAAGAGTCGGGCATTGCTCACATAAGAAAAGTACGTAAGAAAACACATTTCGACTCTCTTTAAAGAAATAATTCAAAACAAAAAGAGGAATTATTTTCACGCTCCTACAAAAACAGGATAAATTACCCCCTAGACCCTGTTTTAGTTGTAGATTACTTAATTGAGTAACAGATTGGCCATACTGTCTAAAAAATCTGTCTAACTTGTAAGAAAGTCGGACACAAGTGTACACATTGCAAAACAAATAAAGGAAATAAAACACGGGTTGAATCAACAATAACAACTTATCAGGACTGCATAAATATAAGAAAATATGTACAGGTAAAAATCCTGAATAAAAATGTAAAATTACAATCGGAGTCTGGTTCAGACGTGTCGATAATACACCTGCATACATGGAAAATGTTGGATAAAGCGACAATGCTAAGAACCAACAAAATAGTGACTGGTGAAGAAATTAAAGTCAAGGGTGAAATTATTACCGACATTTCTTTAAAAAGAACTATCGAAAAAGTAAAAATGTTTGTATGAAAAAATACCAGCAATTTATTTGGCAAAGACTTGATACAGCGATTCAGCCAATGGGGGTTACCAACCAACATTTTTGGCCAGAAAATAAAGAATCTGACGACAGAGTCAGCAAAACGAAAGAAGGAATTTGTTTCAACCATTAAAAATTGTATGAAATGAACTCAAAATAAATTTTCAGCAGAAATTAAAGCACACAAGGACACACAATTAACACTGAAAATATCTAAGACTGAACTGAAAGTTCAAACTCAAAGATTTCTTAGAAAGGCTAAAGACTATGAAAGAAAAGGTGACTTGTCTTGAAGTTGAATGTCGAAGCAAAGAAGACATTTTTTTTTTCAAAGTTAAAGATGTGCTCCAAAATCATAGCACTCCCCAAGAATAAGTTATGGTTACCAGATACGACACTTTTGACATAGAGCTACCCCAAGTAGCATCAGAATAGCGGCAATTAAAAAAGGAAAATATACTGTAACTCCTGAGAAGGTAAGGCTTGGGAGAGGGTGGTATGGCACCTTACCTATAAGAACTACTTGAACTCTTCCACTCACCATACATACTGGGAGCACCTGCCTTTCAGTATTGGAACCACGCAAGTCTATATTGACAGTCAAGCCAGACGTACAACCACTCTTGCTCTCTGTTTTATTATCCTTTTTTTTCAATATACTTGTTTCCTCTTAACTCCGAGTTCGTGTTTTTAAAGGCCCACAACACACACACACACACACACACACATATATATATATATATATATATATATATATATATATATATATATATATATATATATATATATATATACCTCGCCCCTCGCTCACTTCTCTCAGACCCTGCTCAATCCTGACCCCCGCCCTCATTCTACATCTTTTAACCCCCATAATATTTACTCTTAATTGCCATCTCCATTCTCACTCTGGTTTAAATTATTGTCACTATTTTAACCAAGGTATGTCTCAAATTCTCTCTGCCATCATTAACCTATTTAATAATTTTCTTAATTAACTTCCATATATCTTATTCTGAATTTTTTTTAATTCAAAGTTTAATTTTCCTACATCCAAAAAGCACTAGCGTCTCGTAACAACATATTTTATTTCTACCCAAATCTTTAAACACTTTGGGGATTTCCATCCCGAATATTCATTCGAGGTCATTTTACCTTTTCCTTATTCTAATACTCACTCCCAGATTCCAATTTTATCGACTATTCCCTCATTTATATATTTCTTTATCGGTCAATCCATAACTCTCCTTGCGAGCCTAAGACTAATTCTATTATTATTTTCTTATTTTTTTCATTTAATTATCTTTATTTCTATTTTTACTTTTAATTTTTATTTTTACTATTTATATTTTTTTTATTTCTACCCTTCAAATATATTTTGCCTCATTGTTTATAAGTAAGGTCATCTGATTAAACACCTACCCCCATACCCCGGTTCATATCCTCCCCGACACATTCTGGTATTTTAATTCTCTCTCCCTGCACTCATTGACTTTCCCCCACACCCTTCTATCCCATTTCTAGTTGAACCCTAATTCGCGCTAACGTCCACTTTTAACTTTAAGCGACCCAACCCCCACACTCACACTCTTAGTTTTAAATCGCACTTATTCATCGCACCCGCACCCTTCTCTCCCTTCGCACCCCCTTCACCTTCCTTTCCTGCCTACTGGTCGCATATGAGTTTTTGCCTTTCTTCAGACTAGTCTTGTTTTTCAACGGGCTTGCCTTTAAATATTAATTGGCTGTATTTTTGCCAATTTAAACCTATTCCATGAATTTTAGCCCAGGAAGTCTTTTAAATGGCGAATACTTTCCACCTCACGTTTTACTGAGCCTTGTTGCATCCACAAACGTACCGTTTATTGGACCTTTTACCCTCTGGATTCTACCTATCTTCGCCGCACCTGAAGATGTGGTTTTTTGGAATTTAACTTTGAATCCTCTCTTGTCACTTCTCGTGCCTTTTAACGACCTACCTATCTACATTTCACTTTCTCCGCTGGACTTTTTGACACTGGATTTTTTTGCAATCGGACATTTGCTTGCACTCGGGCAGAGTTTTGCCTTGTGTTTTTTCCCTACAATTTTTTATTTTACTTTCTCAAATTTTAAATTTTGGCCTTTGCTAACTTATCTATCACAGCGTCTTCCTCTGATGATAAGATTTTGATCTTTGAAAAGCCTGGCTTAAGGAAAAATTTAACTTGAATAAATTGCTTTTTTGCGGAATATACCTTGCTATGAGCAACTGAATTGAAAATAGATTTGACTTTTGCTTTTCTAATTCCTTTTCATCCTTCTACACATATATATATATATATATATATATATATATATATATATATATATATATATATATATATATATATATATATATATATATATGTGGGGTGTAGTTTAGCAGCAAGTCATTTTTTATGCAAGTGTCATTAAAGACTACGGAGTTCTCTCTCTTCACGATCTTTCTTGTCAATTTCTTGACGCGGCGAGCGATTCTTCGGTTTTCGGGTGTTAACCAGTAAAGTATGGCACCTAACGTTGTGTCGTGGGCCATTCCCCTAGCGCTTTCGGTCTCTCGGCCGTCTTCAGGAGGCTGTGTCTTATTGTTACTAAGAGCCGTATTTATAGTTTTATTATTAGTTATATATCTATTAATTTACATATGTATATATATATATATCTTTATTTATTTATTTTCTTTTTATTATATATATATATATATATATATATATATATATATATATATATATATATATATATATATATATATATATATATATATATACTAGCAGGACCCGTACCCTGTCTTATTCAATAAATATACTTGGCTCTTACCTCAGTAATTAAGAACTGTGGCCAATTTGTTTTAAAAAGATTTGTTTATATATATATATATATATATATATATATATATATATATATATATATATATATATATATTAGTTGCGGAAGGTTTGTAGAGAAACTGATATTACGTGCTTCCATGGAATTGTTATCAACAATTGAATGTTTTCAAAATGAACACTGCAGTTCGTTTTACGCTGTAAGTAATTTGAAAAAAATTAAGCCTTAAAGGTGTAATGTATTAAATTGTCTAAGTGTTTAAGATAAAAAAAATAAATTATACCTGAAGCAAACGAAGATTGCTATGGGAAATGTCTAAAGTCGATTCGATTAAGAGATTATTGTAGCAGCCATTTTGAATCAATGTAGAGTATAAATGATTAAGTTCGTTAAATGTATTTTGTAAATTCCGGAATGAGATGAAGTCTATACGTAATAGTTAGAAATAACGTAATCCGATATTCTCAAAAATCAGTGGAATATGTGGGAACGTTTATTAAATTTGTGTGGAATGTATTGTATTATGTATTAAATTAATGGAAAATAAATAGAAAATAATGACGGTTACAGTTTTCTAATATATATATATATATATATATATATATATATATATATATATATATATATAAACAGACTTCATCGATGAAAATAATGATTTATATCTGTTAGAAAATTGCTTGAAATGTGTGTAACGGGTGAACTCCCCCCGCCTGAAAAAACATTTATTTGTAATTATTTATCATTATATGATGTTTATATTATTATTCATAAACAACTCATAAAAGCAACTAATGACAGCGATCTCACTTGAACATTGTAACTGCAATCATGAGATGTTAAAATATATATAATACATATATGCAATCGTGAGATAGTAAAATATATAATATTTATTTATATATATATATATATATATATATATATATTAATGGATTAAGTTCAAATGTATTGATAAAATGAACTTAAAACCAGTATCTTTTCAAAAGTGTTCAATACAAAGTAATAAATAAACTTATATAAGCATTAGAATAGCCTATGCGAGTTAACCCGCGTTTTGATTTTAGTACATTTTAGTACATCTCTATTTCTGAAGACTCACTCTACTCTCAAATACTGGCCTAAGAACGAAACGATATTGTTGTATATCTTTTCTGCACTGTGTCGTGGAAACAAATCCAATATAAAGCATCAACATCCGGTTTTGGTATTTAAGGTTCTGCAAGTGTCCCGGACTCCAGGGTGGGCAACACCAGTCCAGTCAACGTCTCATGCCTGCTCTCCATATGGCTTGATCCAAAGTGCTGATACTAGCCATATTGCAAGCAGTCAAGTGACTTTGTACACTCTAGCCAGGTCTTCCACATACCCTCGTGCCTGGGGTATCCATGTGTGTTATTGAGTCGATTCAGGAGGGGCACACGGTACATGGCCAAACCACCTCAGACGCAGAGCATGTAAAGCATCCCAAATCCCACCAATACCAAGCTTCTGACTAAGCACAGTTGAAAGGATTCTTTCCTCTCGTTAAATACGATTTACATATTCTGTGCTATCACTCCTTTTTCTTGTTCTTCAACACGTGTTTCAAATTGTAATGGGAGCAATTGTATTCCTTGTGTATTGTTCACGTATTACATGTTTCTTAAACTCCTTTTAAACAAGTCTTAATAAATGTATGTGCTATTGAATCGCATTGTTTCTCCTCTGTTGTCTGCAGGATCAACTAAATATTCAATTGTTCCAAAAGAAATCAGACATAGTAAAACATAAAATTGGCCAGTAAAAATTAACTTCTTTACAGGGTCATAGCTTTATCACCGACCAGCAGAAATCAACCCTCCTGCAACCCTTACACATTAGAAGAAGGGTATAGGTGTCAATATATACAAGGGTATAGGTGTATATATACATGCATAAAATACACACACCACCACACATTAAGCATAAATCTTTCATGCCCCTTACCCTCGCACACCCAGACAGTACGTATACTCGAATCAATAGCAGGCAAGCTCAACCTAGATTCACACACACACATCGGCAAGACATGGATAGAAAATTAACAGCCTACACATACATCCACCATATTTTAAATATTTAGATACACGGATTATAAGGAAATGATTTGCAATAGTACACGCACATTTACTCATTGCCTTTCTTTGCCTTTTGGCTAAGATCAAAGTGTAGTATCTGTTCCGATGGATACTGCACCCCATAGACTGGTATTGTCTTGACCTTCGGGGCTTGATTTACGCCGGTCTATGGGTCTGTCCTGTGCAGTTCTAGGAGGTCCACCCTCCCAGGCTTCGCCTCCCCTCTTTGGGGAGGAGTAAGTTTATTGCTTACTGCCTGAGACGCCCCTACCGCGAAATGCCGACGGGGCTGCCCAGGCAATTTTTAAACCCCACTTTCCCGACCCGACCTTGGGTCACATCTTACTTGTGGGAGTAAGATAAAAACTGGCCTTGTGCCTAACTCCTGGAGAGGAGTAAATCAATACTCATTACACATGCAAATATTAATAAAATTATACGTAGGTTTATTGAAAAATCTATCTCAAATTACAGTCACTTAAAACAAATGTAATTTTACTGTCTATCTATCTATCTATCTATCTATCTATCTATCTATCCATATATAAATATATATATATATATATATATTATTTCATGTATCCACATAAAATGATATATTATTTTATGTATCAATTTTCAGTATTTACTTCAACAGTGCTCAATACGTGAGTAGAGCTAGGTAGTAAGTTATGTAAATATATTTATGGCAAATAGGCTACACAGAGGCTTCCGCGTTTCATCCCCGTTGGGAATCGTCAGGCTAAAATATATTTACATAACTTACTATATATATACACAGAGAGATAGAGATAGAAAGAAAGAGAGTGAGAGAGGGGGCGAGACAAACAGAGAGATTTTTATGTATATAAATTTAGGTATGTGTATATGTTTAAATATTTGTATGTACAGGATTCACTCCTAAACGAATTGAATAATTAATTTTGGAACCGAGCTGCTAGGTGTAAGGGTTGGTAATGTGAGCTATATTTCGTTGAATTTAGTTGTATGCAGATGGGCAAATAGAAGATTGAAGCCCTTAGTGAAAATTCAAGTACCTCCGATATTTGTGAAATTTTAACAATAGGTGTTAGACATCAATCTATATAATAAAGCGAAGTCGATTTTCCCTTGTTTCATCAGTCATTATCGGTCTGTAAACACAAGCGATATATAGAATTCTTCTATAGGGCATGCTTTATGCCAAGAATCGATGCGTGTTTTCGGAAAATATGTGTCCGTTTCGTTTGCTTTCAGTAATTTCTACATTTCTTCCGGCTTGCCTGTCGCTCCTAAAATAGTCATACATACAGGGAAGCGGTGTAATTTTCACTCACATGCTGAAATTTACTTCCACTGCCACCAGCCTATGTCGGAAAATATTCTACACGAGATAAATAGATCGTCATTATTTCATTTTTTTAAATTTCTTGTTATTGTCTTTTACCTATTATACTTACACTAACTAAATACAGGTCGCTCCCTACAACCTGCGCTTTTTGCTTTTACGGCGTTTTCATTGGCTATAACCCTATTCTGTAATAACCGAATTGGGTTGACGAACACTAAACAAACAACCATTGAAATTAAAACACGGCGTCTCATATTAATCCATTCACTAATAGCAATTATTATAACGAACTAAGCTGTTTTCGGTTCAGAAACGTTTCCTTTATTTCTATCTTTCTTTTTTACTTTGCAACATTGTCAGGTTGTTTTTTGTTCTTCTTGATTTTGCTTACGTCGTTTTTTTATTTTCAGTCTCATCTTCTTCCTTCTTAACAAACAAGTTACACTGTACTTTTCTTAAACCACATTCAGTTATTCAGAATAGAACAGAAATAAAACAAAAAATCATAATGCACACATGGCAACGAAGACTTTTTCTTTCTTTTCTTAGGAGTGGGCCCATATTCAAGCCTATTTAAAAAGTAGTATTATTATTAAAAAAACATCCACCATAGTAATTTGTTGTCTGAATGTTATACAATTTTTTTTTTCAGTCTTCTATAGTCGATAGCGCATTATTATGATGTTTACTTTTTAATATATTTTTAATACCTCCTATGCAGGACGTTAAACACGAGGTCAAGTCCGCATTTCCCAGTCTAGGTGCTTTATACAATTAGCTATAAACTAACCCAAAGAAGGTAAAGCCTGGGAGAGTGAACTCCCTAGTACTGAACAGAAACATACATCAAGCTCACAGCAACAAAGCTGCTGTAGAACTCTCCCTTGAATCTACCACTAACCCTAAGTCCGTGTGTCAAATAAAACAACGTCCAATAAAAATGAAAACAAAAAATTCACAACAATCAAAACTAAATTATTTACTAAATACTCTGCATTAATACAATTTTATCCGCAAATTTCATAAAACAAATTAGTATTACCGACATAAATTGTGTTAGAGCAAATACACTTGGGATATTAGTCAAAAACAATTTTTTGCTTTATCTATCCATTTGAGACGTATTTGCGTTAACACAATTAATATTTACTAGAAATTATGAGCCTTTTAAGAATACTGTTTGATTTTTTATTCGTTTCTTACAAAACGTACTGTCCCTTAAACCTATCATTAACCCTAAGTCCGTGTGGCAACAAAACAGCGTGCAATAAAAATGAACAAAAAATATCGCCATGAATCAAAAGACAACTTATTTGCTAAATAATCTGTATTAATACAAATTAGTATTATCGACATAAATTGTTTGAAAGCAAATACACTTGGGATATTCGTCAAAAACTAACTATTCATTTGTTAAAATATTAATATTTAATGGGAGTCGTGAGCCTTTCAAGTTCGCGTGAATATCGATTTTGAGGAAAGTAATTATCTTTTTTTGCGTTTCTTACTGACGATGGCTTACAAAGATGGCTACTTTGCTTAGAATAGGTATTTGTGCAGACTTAAAAGGCTTATAACTTCTATTAAATATTAATGTTTAACGCAAATATGTCACAAATGCGTAGATAAAGCTAAATAAATGTTTCTTCAATAATTTCACAAGTTTATAATTTCATTTAATTTAATTTATGATGTTAATAGTAATGGTTACATGGAGAAAAAAAATTAATATTTGAAAAATAAAAAAATAAATAAACATCAGAACACTTCACACAACAAATTACTAAGGTGGATTATTTTGCTCTGTCACCGCTTGCAAATCAAACTAAAGTAATCACTAACATTTGCAAGTCATCATTTGTGCTATTTTGTTTGATTGAAAACAATAAATATATTTCTGGCGGAGGAGGGGGGGGGGGGCTACTATTCAAAACTTTACGATAAGGAACCTAGCCCCTCCGCTTCAAACGTGGATAATTCGTTTTTATTTACTTATTTACAAAAAATCTTTTTACATCAATTAGTTATTTATCTTCATATATAAAGATGACTAAATCCTATTTTAATCACCTAAATTACTTATCAGAAAAGAACCCATTTCACTAATGGGTTCTTTTCTGATTCTTTTTTTTTTTTTTTTTTTTTTTCAGAATTGATATTTTAATATTTATTTTTTTAAAGTTAAATCATTCTTTCATATTTCCTCCCGGGCAACGCCGAGACACGAGTTCTGCTAATTAATGAATATTCACCAAATTTAAGTTTCTTTTGAGTACTTTAAAGTGGTTATGGGGAAAGTATAATATGGGTACACGCTCCCATTTGAAAATTAAAATATTTAAGATTTACATTAAATTTGATCCATAGTAATTCAACGCCAATTAAGCAAGATTCTCAGAATTTCAATTTCTTCTTAAGACCTCTTAAGCCTTTAAGCCTTTAAATTTAGACATTTTCTTGAATCAAAATCATGTAATGGATTTTGATCAAAATTGAAGTAAGGATTCTCGACATAAGGTTTAGTATCATATCTTGATTTTATTCTTCGTAAGGAGACATACATGTGGTACCTAAACTGTTCTGCTGTTTGAGGAATTCATTTTACGCATCCTGGGACATGTATTTATCTCCCTCTCTCTCTCTATCTCTCTCTCTCTCTCTCTCTCTCTCTATCTATCTATCTCTCTCTCTCTAACTCGCTCTCTTCATATATATATATATATATATATATATATGTGTGTGTATCGAGGCAGCATTTTTTCTTTAAGACACGTATTATTAAAACTAATATACTTAAATGCTTATAATACCTAATAAACATAGTTAAATTTTCCCGCCATAATTAATTATAAATCTCACTCCAGGTCTTTACCTGTTTGTCATTATTCCACTGACGATGGACCCAGACGGGTCAGAAAGTACTCTGGACCAACATGTACACTATGGCAGTTTCATCAGCCAATTTCCTTCCGAGATTAAGATTTTAATCCGGAAAATTGAAGGGATCAACACTAAAATTATTTTTATTTTTAATATATATATATATATATACATATATATATATATATATATATATATATATATATATATATATATATATATATAAGTAAGATTAGTGGGAGAGAAGCCCAGCAGAGTGCTCGATTATTAAGAAAAAATAAAAAAATAAGAGCGTATTATTTATTTATGTGTTTAATTACAGAACATTAAGATAACATCGTTACCGTCGGTTTCAAATCCAAACAAAGGAGACTTATAGTTGGCCTCCTATGCTGGACTCTCTTCAGCCTATGACAGAACATAAACATATATATATATATATATATATATATATTAGATTTCTTGAATGTGAGATGATATATATAATTATTTCCACAATCAGACAACGCCGCAGCCCACAACCTATGAAAAGAAATAAACCGGAAGTCCTAGACTCGAGTTTCGCCCTCCTTTGGGCTCATCAGTAGAACACATCCGAACTCAGGATTCGAAACCCGAGTCACTTGCATGGTAAGCGAGTGGCAGAGTACTCGCTTACCATGCAAGTGACTCGGGTTTCGAATCCTGAGTTCGGATGTGTTCTACTGATGAGCCCAAAGGAGGGCGAAACTCGAGTCTAGGACTTCCGGTTTATTTCTTTTCATAGGTTGTGGGCTGCGGCGTTGTCTGATTGTGGAAATAATTATATATATATATATATATATATATATATATATATATTCATTCGGCATTAGATGTAGATTTGAAAAATAATAACTACATTTAAATTTATAAAACAAAGACTATAATACTAGCAATGCATCATTTGTCACTTTCATTTTTTTTCTTTTTTCCCTTTTGAATTAACAGTATTTCGAGATAATGTTTTTCTTCAAAGGAGAATTAAGAATTGCGATCAGAATGTTTTTCGGTTTTTGTTGTTATTGGATACATAATTTTAAATCAACGTATTTTTTTAATAGAGACGCCGTATGCCACTGTTTAGACTATTGTCATAATATCGTCATAAGTGTGAAACTGATAAAAATAATTTAATCAAATTTGAGCAGAAATGTCATATGCGCATGTCTGTTAAATTAAGAATACTGTGTTGAGTCCTAATCAAATATATATATACAGGGCTTTACGGAGTCCTCCAAGAAAGAGCGCGCTCCAGGAGCACGCTTCTTTTTGCTGGAGTGAAGGAGAGGAGGGCTCATTTTATATTCAGCGGGAGTGGAGTGAGAGTGGAGCGGGAGTGGAGCAGGAGTGGAGTGGGAGTAACTTCATTTGGGACTAAAGATTGCGGTTTTATCGCTCCGCACTCCTTGCTCCAAAATTATTTGATTTTTTAAAACATTATTCAGCAATAAAAAGGAAAAGAAAAGAAAGTCTCAGCTAAACTCTGAGTTATTTTTTAAAATTATATCTCTGGTAAATGTATATGAGATATGGAGAGAGAGAGAGGGGGTGGGGAGAGGAAGGGAAAAGATTTTCACATCGACATGTTACATTTTTGATGGAACCATTTTCTTAAGGTAGGAGACGATTTGGCAACAAATGTCTTCAAATGCGCCAGTGAGTCTACAGATGTCTTTGAAGTTATTTTCTTAAAGGTTTGAACTTTTTTGTACTTATGACAAGGATGTTTATTGCTGATTGAATAAATAAGCTAATTTTTCTTTTAATTCGTGTTTTTAAATAAAGAATTTTAGGTTCAATTGTACTATAGGGGCCGTTGGATTTTCTCGCCCATTTCGCTCGGTATTCACCCAAATGCTCGATAAAATCGATTGGGGGGGGGGGGAATGGTACATTTTATCCTGACAAAAAATTCTAATTTATTTTTTAGCATATATCAAATTGAACTTTTATGCCCTATTTTTATCCGTCTCCTTTTCGGCGAGATCTTGTTATTCTTAAATTCATGACTAGTATGTTTTAACCTTTTCATGTTTGCTTTTAAATTCGTTAAATTCCGTTAAAACTTGCTTTTGTAAATAGAATGTTCAAAGTTGTTTTGTGTGTAATAAAATGTTAAAGCAGTAAAACTATCTTTAGTCCAAGGAAAAAATATCTTTAGTTCAAGGAAACAAACAATAAAAAATAACATGGCCGCCAGCAATTAAAACCTGGAATTAAAGTTAGATTCTCAACACTTTAAAAAGTAAATGAGAATTTTATTTCAGGACCAAAAATACAATTAAGACCAACAATTAGTTTCATACAAAATTTGGGCAAATACCAAGCGAAATGAGTGAAAAAGAAAACAGCGGTCCCTATTCTGCAATTAAACCGATGTTTAAACTTAATTAACTTAAAGAAAATATCTTAAATTTTAATTTTAAAACGCAAATAATTAGACTTTCTGACTAATTTGTTGTTTTTTTTAGAATCGAAAGTAGATTAAATATCTTTATTTATCTTAAAAAAATCTATTATCAAATATTATAATTGTAAACAGTTTGTTTTTGTTAGAGATTTCAAATATAGACATTTTCACCTTTTTTATTCAAATTTTTAATTTTAATAAATGTTTTTGCCCGACCTAGGAAAACTTGCTCCAGTTAATTTTTCGGTGGAGGAAAATTTGACCCGATATTTTTTCAACTCCCAAGGTCTAGACCAGATATTTTGTATGAAATTTTAAGACATTAAATGGATCTCTGAATTGTTTATTGACAATTTATTCATATTTTTTGTCTAACTTATGAAAAATACTTTTTTATTCAATCTTTAAAAAATAAACTTCATTAGTTTTATTCGCCCCAAATTATTGAAAAAAAAATTGGATAAATCGATTTGTTTGAAAGTACTTATATGAAGTTTTTGTCCTTTTTTTTCTGTAAGCAACAAATGAAATAAGATTTAACAAATACGAAGTTTTATTTATTTGTTTATAATTGTTGCTTACAGAAAAAAAAGGAAAAAACTTCATAAACTTTTAATTGCTTCCGTTTGGAAACTGATTTTTGAAGTCTAACTCCGCCCTCATGGGGAGGCAAAAGTGTAGTATCTATTTTTTTGATACTACACTTCATCATTCCTATCTGCGGTCAGTGATAGAGAAATCTTTCTAAACCGAGGTAACTTTAATTTTCATTCCGAAGTAATTTTAACCTACCTTGTGTCTACCTTTGCCCTTGTTGGGAGGCGAGTAAATAGGGAAGTTTTGTTTTTTAATAAGAAATAAGTTATAAAAAGATTTGTAAATAAAATTATGTATTTGTTAAATATTATTTCATTTGTTGCTTACAGAAAAAAAAGGACAAAAAATTCATAAACTTTAAATTGCTTCCGTTTAGAAACTGATTTTTGAAGTCTAACTCCGCCCTCGTGGGGAGGCAAAACGAAAGATTACAAGTCAGCCGATTTTTAAAAAAGCGTATATATTTCGTTTATTTATTAAAATAACTTGCGTAATCTTCCGTTTTGCCTCCTCGGGCTAGGAGCAAAGTGTAGTAAGGAAAAATCCTTCTAAACTGAGGTAAGATCCAGAGTGCCCCTTTTTGGGAAGCTTGATTTTTCCCTACAAAACGAAAGATTTCTGCCCTCGTGGGGAGGCAAGTAAATAGTGACACAAAAACATGTTTTAAAAGAAAACATGTTAATATTTTATTTGTTTTATTTATGGACCCTCTGCCTTAAAATAAATATTAACATGTTAAAAGAAAAAAAATTCATAAATATACTGCATTTATTAAAATAAATAAAAGGTTTATTTACAAGTGTTTTGTAAATAGCGACCACGTGTATTGCCAGGTCAACCGGAAGACGCCGGTGATTTCCGGAACATGTCCCACGTCTTGTGTTAATGAACTGGGGTCCTTATTGTAGTCTTGATCCTTTGTTATTTGCTACTGATAATCATTAGTTAAACCAAATGTATTGTACATATGTGAGATTGTTCCTAATTTAACTCGAAAAGATCAAACAAAATTAATAGCTTTATTTTACTAATTAGCTGATCTAGTTAATCATTAAAGTTGAAAAAAAAAACAACGAAAAAAACTCCGGATGCTACATGTATCTCCCTCACAGTGAATTATACCAATTTTAATAGAGTTTTTATTTTAAATAGTGCTGTATTTATGCGGGTGCTTGAATGAGTTATCTAAAATTTTGAAGAACTCCTTAGCGATATTTGTTTTCACATTGCAGTTATAGGGTGGATTAAACCAAATACTATCCTTTCTTCTAATTCTTTTATTATTACTATGTTCTTGAGGGTCAGCTAGTCCGTCAATATTGATAGTTTTTGTGGGTCTATTTATATATGTTTTGGTTTTCTTGGGTAGTGTAGTAAAAACTCTATTAAAAATTCCTACTCCACAATGCCCAATATAGCACAAACAATCATCACATCTAATAACAAAAAAAATAAATCTGCCCAGCAACCAGCACCTACTATACACCCTACAAATAATTATAACTGCCAGAAATCTAAAGAATGCCCGTTAAATGGCAATTGCATACAAAGTAACGTCATATATGCTTGTACTGTTAAACAATTCCCCCAAAACACCATTATGCAAACAGACACCAAATTCTCCCCTCACCCTATAACTCTCCACTTACCCAACTCCCTGTACCAAACGACACCCTAAATAACACCTCTTACACTAACCAACAACCCTCGCTAACTAACAATAACCGTGATTTCACCCCTCAAATTCTCTCATCTTCTCCACTTATCAACTCCAACTTAACTTTGGCCCAGAACTTGAACATACAAACCCAAAACATCCCGATACTATAAATAACACAAATGCTATAATAACAACCCCATACAAAATACACACTTACATTGGGGCAAGTGCCTTCCCCATCAAGACCCGAATCTCAAACCATACCTACTCTTTTAAACACAATAATAACAATGCCACTGGCACCTCTCTATCCAATTTAATAAAAAGTTTTAACAGTAAAAACACTCCTTACTCCCTACATTGGGCAATATTAGAAAGGTCTAAATCCTACACTCCAGGATCCGCTTTCTGCCAACTATGTACATTAGAAAAATTTATAATAGCTACAGCAGCTAAAAACAAAAATATTATTAACTCTAAAAATGAACTTATCTCAAATTGCAGGCACAAGCGAAAATTTAAATATATAAATTTCATTACTCCATCTGACACACCTCCTCCCAGCCAACAACCCCCTCTCTAACATTAGACTAATTCTTAAATTCTATAATTTTTAATTTTCCCAATCTTACAAATAACCATCCCAATAACATAGCGTACCCTCCCCTGTACACCTAATAACTCTATTAACCCATAACACTTAATGTAAATTGAGAACTAATATTATTCTTCCCCACTCCACTAATCCTTAACCGCTTCTACGTCAACATTCAAATTCCTATCCCCCTTTTTTTCAATTATTGGCCAACTCTCGCACACACTCATCCATTGCTTTTTTTATCTCCCTTGTATTCGATCCACTAACTCTGTATACGCTTCGCTCTACCGACAATATTTTTCTCATAGATTCCATTACTCTCACCTTTAAACCACGCTCCCTGGTTACTCCTATAATGGTCCATTTGCCCCCTTAAAATCTATTTATAATTTCAACACACTAGTGCATCACTTAGGTTACAAAATTCAATCCAATCCTACCCCATAATCCTTATAATAGAACTCAATTGTTGCAAGCAGACAAACGCTGTTCCCAATCCTAACTTCAGTTATACATTAAAGTTTCTTATTTAGTCATGCATTTAATATTTAACTAACTGGGAATTCTTTTAAATATTTATACATTAAACTCTGAAATACGAGTTTTTGTTTGAATTATTACATATTAAACACGTAAATTCCAGATTTCCATTCATCTGAACCCTAATTTCCCAATTGGAACCCTTTTAAATTTTCTGAATTATATATAAGTTTGTATAAAAATCCGTTTTAATTACAGGACACCCCTTTTCAAAATTATTTACTCACTGACCTGAATTCACTTCTGTTTTTATCTTATGATAACCCCACCCCAACTCGCACCTGGTTTATTGCTTACTAGCAATGAACAGTAATCAAACAAACCTTTCCCCTTCTCTTCTCCCAGCATCAGTCATAGTTGATTTTACTAACCCTATCACCCACCTTCTTTATCCTTTATCTTTATCCCTTTCCCCCACTTATTCACTTGACTTTGTTTCCAACCAGAGCTGCCACTTTTCTTAGACTTGATCGTAGTCACTACTTAAATTCCCGACTGCCTGTGTTTAATATAAACAGCTCATTCTCAACTTCTGAAAAACTACTTTCATTCTCGGTTCACGGAAGTATTTTAAAATGCCCCTAATTCTCAAAATTACAACCGAATAAGTGCGTTCCATCTACGATTGAACTAAACATCTTTTTATTGGATTTACTTCATTTTTGAACATTTTCAACACTGACTTCACGAAACCCTTTTTTCCATCTTTAGATCTCCTTTCACCCGACACCTCATCTACGGACATTCACCAACTGGACAGACTCCATATTTTTACACGCCCACTCTTATTCTCCATTACTTTATATTTTTTCAAATTTTGAATTTTGGCTTTTCCAGTGCCAACTTATCCATCTATGTAATTCCTCTGATGAAAAGATTTTAATCTTTGAAATGCCTTAGCTTAAGGAAAGAAAAATAAACATGTTTTTATAGAGTACACCTTGCATTTAACAATCGAAGTTGAAATAGATTTGTCATTCGTACATATTTATCTCTCTTCTTTCATTTTTCTTTATAATTGCTCTATCTCGTATATTGAGCTTAAACTATTTCACTATAAGTTTTATCCTCTAAAAGTATACTTTTAGTTTCATATTTTATTTTATATATATATATATATATATATATATATATATATATATATATAATCTAGCCGCACTGAAGAGCTGTGATACAGCAAAACAGTCTGTCTGTTGATGACTATATAAGGCCCCCTTTTCGGGTTGAGCACTGTTGATGCCTCCTGTTGCTTCTTAAACTCTTTGTAAATAAACAAATTGAGCACGGTGAAAGTGGGCAGTTTATACACACACACACATCTATATATACGACGTGGATGAATGTCATCGCTCTTATTGGGGGATTTACTATCTCACAAAATATCGAGAAAAAAAAACAACTCTTTCTTTCTCTTATCAATTTTCTTTTTTTCTTTTGGTGCGAAATAATTTAAAAGTCTCTTCTGAAAAAGCCAGCATCTGGTTTCGAATCAACCCAACCCTTTTCCGTATGATAATATTGTCACATGATTAGCCTATTTTTCTTTCTCATCCTTGCATCATGTTCTGTAAAAAATGTATTTTGATTTAGTCCTTTCAAAAACATACTTATTCCGGCTAGGAAGATAGTTTAAATGGAGACATTTTTTCAATAATAACTTAAACAACAGTCTCAGCTTATGGTATTAAAAAAGGAATTCTACATTGCTATATCTATTTAAGCTTTCAGATAAACAATTATATATGTTTAAAAGAAATTATTTAAATATCACAATAGAAAGTAAAATAATTTTTATTTTGAACAACTAATTGAAATGTTGTTTCACAGAAATGATACCAGTGGTTTATTATTAACCATGACCGATGGATTATCTTTTAGTGTAAGTTTATTATTTAAACAGATCAAATCTGTACAGTATAGGGAGATGTGTGCAGATTCGGTTTAACGTTCATTTTTGCATGCTGATGTGCGTTGGACGGTTTTAAGAAATTGACCTTTAAAACTGACCTATCTCAGGCCAAGTCTTTATTTCTCTCTTCTTCTTTCAAGTCCATTTTTATAATTTCTTCCCATTTTTTCCTTGGCCTTCCCTTGTGAACTTAACCTGCTACCTTAACTGTCCTACATCTACTAAACCAAGAACTCTAATCCATTCTTTCAACGTGGCCATACCATCCAAGTCTCCTGTTCTACACACATCTTTCTATATTGTCCAGATTTAATCTTCATCTGACTCATCAGAACTAAGCCTGTCTCACATAACACATACATCGTATCATTCTCGTATAATTTCTCCAGATGCAACACATATCCGCAACCCTTACGGGCTATTACGTTTCTTTAAAACAAATACTGTTCTCTTACAAACAAAACATACATTATTACTCTGAATATACAAGTCGATCTATTTTTCTATTAGCGAAAACTACTTTTACATGAACGACTGATAAAATATATAAACAAATAACAAAAAAATATATCGATATACCAGCCGGTTGTTGCCCGGTAGTTTTTACTTTCGCTTGTACTATTTCTTTATACGACTATAAATCTATATATAACATATGCAAATTGTATGTATGTCCATCCGCATTTCATACTTACCCATCATAACTAGAACTCATACTATTACGATTCTTGGTAGTTAAAAGAAATTGGGAATCACATGTCTCCTCGTAAATTGATCGATTTTCAATCTAAAAACTAGACCCTAACTTAAGGACCAATTAAGACTAAAAATCATTAACTATTTTAAAATGTACACACGAAATACAATTCCTTTTTATGATTTAACAAATATTTGATTTTTGAAATTGTAAACCTTTTTGAACACTTACGCTCTGTTATTTCAAACTTAAGCATGACAGGCCGACAGACAGAGCCTCGTATAGAGATGCTTGGACATATTTAAGATAACTCGTCTAGCTACAATCACTGTAAATAATTGTCCTTGCTTCCTCTGTATACCTGGAGCTAATATGGAACTTCAATGAGCAGAGTTTCTTTCCAAAGAACTGTATGTGGAACACAATACCAAGTGGCTACTTCCTAGCTGACTAAAACATGGTCGTTTTCAAGTCCAATGTTAACTAATCCTTGTTGAGCCGTTCTCTTAAATAATAAAATTCTACCCAGATGCCACCATCGTCTGCAATCCTCAATCTTACCAGGTTAGATAACGGATGGAGAGGGCCCTAAAAGGTGTGTGTGGGGGTAACTAAAAACGGAAGTCCAGAAAATTACGTCACTTCCGTCTGGAGAGCGGTCTGTCTCTTGAGCCTGCGACCAGCCGACGAACGAGATGTGAGAAACGGGCGGCCCTCTGCCAGCCCGTCAGGTGAGCGAGGAGGTGGAGGGTGGTGTAGCCCAAAATGGCCTGACTGATATGTTACGGGTTCCTCTCTTTCCAATTAATGTTTTCTAGATTTCTCTCGGCAGGTGAAGGGGATAGTGGGCACAGGTGGCTAAAAGTCGGCCTGTCTTCTGCATGTTATGGTATCTATCCCCAATTTATTCTGGTCATTCTCTCTCTCTCTCTCTCTCTCTCTCTCTCTCTCTCTCTCTCTCTCTCATACACATGCAGTTAATTTCTGTCTCTTTGTCATTTTAAATAAACTCTTTTAAAAACCAAATCCAACGTCCATGGGGTTATCGATCAATGGCCGAAAGACACAAGCCAGCAGCGACGAAACCTGGGTTGCCACAGAAGATGAACGGGTGTATAACAATGTATGTAGCCACGAAAGTAAGCAGTATCCAACAACCATCCACCTGACACAAACCCATTAACCGTTATCCTCGAGTGGCCTTTGGGCTTTGATGGGCGGTAAATCATTAGTAAAGAAAAAAACGACTTATTTAATAATAATAACAATAATAATAATAATACCTTAGTACAAATGTTTTTCATATTTTGTATGATGTTACATTGCTGTTCTTTATATGTGTCAAATCTAAATAAATGTGTTAATTGTACTTGGTTTCAGTTTTGCTTATTCTTTGTTCTGGTGATAGATATGTTTGGGATATATATTTTATACAGGGCTGTAAGATAAAATAACCCCTATAGCCCAACAAGTCTGACAAGGTTTGAAATTGTGACAGATTCAGCACAACTAGGAAGGTGAAAAGAAGTATTATATCATTTCAAAATTGACTCCGAAATAGAATTCACAGCCATTTAAAACAACTTCTGAGAAAATGACACAAAATACCATCAAGAGATCTTATCAAAAGCAATGAGAGAAAGAGAAAAAAACAAATGTTGCATTTGCTGACTATGGAGTGGCGGTATTCTCTGCTAAGCCCAAGGCCATGAAGTACTTTTTTTTAGTTTTTAAAAAAAAGGGTAAAATAATCTGCCAGTTCTTGACTGGAAGGAAGCCGCAGATGTTCAAGAAAAGCAGTTATAATACAATGTTTGAAAAGCACATGATTTTGTAAGGTAAAAAAATGGCTGGAACCGAAGAAATCGCTGCTGACCTCATCGAGGCAGCCACATTCGTCTCTCACGCCTGTGCATGTCAGCACCTGTGTCCAGAAGAAACAGACATTTTGACTATCAGGATATCTCCCCCTCCCTCTCTCTCTCTCTCTCTTTACCATTTTATTCATGAAGTGTATATATATATATATATATATATATATATATATATATATATATATATATATATATATATATGTATGTATATTCTAGGCTGACTCTGTGAACCGGATTCGTGCCTCCCGACCGTCTGAAATTGTTACTTTCCTGCACTGATGAAAGCAATAAGCTTGAAACGCTAGCGTCTGTAGGTATTAATAATTTAATATTTATTTATAAATATTATACTAAGCTCCTTTAAGAAATTAAAGTTGATCACTCTCGGGGATGTTAAAATTAGACTGTCAAAAAGATATAATGCAAAGTTCCGAATACGTCCGTTGAATACTCTCGGCTAGTCTTCTATCTGTACCCGCTTCTAGATACATATAGATCTTAATTTCCCTTAATCATGTGGCAGTTTCCGTTGGCTGAGTGGATATGGCGACTGCTTGCAGATTCTAAACTGACTCTGTGAACCGGGTTCGTGCCTCCTTTCCTACATTGATGAGAGCAATAAGCTTGAAACGCTAGCGTTTGATAATTTTATATATATATACCATCTATATATATATATATGCAACAAATCATTATTAATGCAGGCCTCGTTGAAGACTATGGAACTTTCTCTCTTTGTAATTTTTCTTCTTAATTTCTCGACGCGGCGAGCGAGTTTTCTGTTTTCGGGTGTTAATTTAAATATTGTTGCTCCCAGTATTGTTTCATCGGCCATCTCTTGAGCGCTTTCGATCTCTCGATCGTTATCAGGAGGGTGTGTTTTATCGTTAGTCTTGGGCTGTCAGCCTTTTTATAGTTGTTCTTTTTTAATTATAAAATACGGATAAGGCGTTAGTGCCAGTATTAAATGCTATTTCATGCTGGGTTGTAGTTATTTAATGTATAGGGCTTCGAGAATTTTAATATATATATATATATATATATATATATATATATATATATATATATATATATATATATATATATATATATATTAGTGTTGGGACGATTAATCGAAATCGGAATCGAGAATCGAAAGGATCGGAAATTTTGGTAGTATCGGTATCGTAATCGTTTTAGCCTAATTTCCGATTCCAAAAACGATTCTTTTAAAGGATTTTTTGTTATTGTTTTAAAACTTAATTTCATATTGCTGGTGCTAATAATAAAGTGATCAATATTAATTGATTTTAAACTACATGTAAAACTAAAATTTATAAACCATAATAACGAATTTTAGTAAAAATGGCGCCGGTAGAATGGCACGGCAAAAATGGCGCATGCAAAATGACACGAGTGGATAAATATGTCAAAATAGCACAAGTGAAAAATACATATGAAAACTTCACAATGAGTTTATCAATATGTAAAATTAGTTAACCTTACGACTGATATCGCATATAAATTCATATAAAAATGGCACAAGTTGATAAATAGAAAAAAATGGTACAAAGGAAAAATATGGATGAAAATCTTGCAATGAGTTTATCAAGATCTTGGATACAATACATAAAGGAAAATCATTGAAAAGTTTGTTAAATGAAAAAGAAAATTATATTTACAATTAAAAGTAGATGAGCACCCTAACCCTAACCCACATACCCTCTCCCCAAATAAGATTCTACTATTTTTAGACGATTACATGTGAATACTATGAAAAAACTGGGGAAATGAAACAATTATTTTAGAATTTAGAATAGGCGATTAGTTTTGTATATAAATTTAAAGTAACATGATCATCCATTTCTGAGCCAGTGTCTAACCAAATAGTGTTTTAAGAGCATATAGCTATAATGTCTTTTGTGGGGAGGGATTATAGGAAAATAAATATTGTGTGTTTTGGGCGTGGGGAGGATGAAAATCCAACCCTTCCTTAACCCTATTACTAACCATAACAGCCTCACAAAAAAATCATCCCTTTACCATACCACTTACTTCAAGTTCGAGTGGCAACACCCCCACCCCACCCCACCCCACCCCACTCCAAAAAAACTTCCTTTAATTCTACAACTAACCTTAAATCCAATACCTTCATTAAAAAAAAATGTTTTTTTTTGTTTATTTTGTTTTTTTAGCCATGGTCAATTATTTATGAAAAAAATTTAAATAGCATTTTGTCAACTAACGACGAACTACTGCAAATCCGCTTTGTTTTAAAAGAGCAATAAATCTTTAGTTGCTTCACTATTTTCAATCAATTACGGGGAAAACATTTGAGAAAAATATAGTTTAAAAGATCAACCTGTGTAATGTACGCCCCTCCCCATTAGTGTATTTTTACTTTTGCAAAAATATATGTACACATTAAACGGAGTTTTACGGTAATTCGACATTTTAAAAAACAAAAAAACAACTACATAACTAAATATTTAGAAATTAAAAAAGAATCGAAATCGGAATCGGTAATTGTATCGGAATCGGAAATTCATGGCACTTAAGCTACACAGAAGCGTCTGCGTTTCATCCCCGTAATATATTTTCATAACTTACTACCTAGCTCTACTCTCGTAGTGAGCACTGTTGAATTAAATACTGAAAATCTATACATAATATAGTATAGTCAATATGTATAACTATTAATAACGAAATAAGTATGTTAGTATTACGAAAACGATATTTGTATATTCCATGAAACTGGAATGTGGAAGAAAAAAGTGACGGGTCTTTATTTTGATCGAAAATGTATAGTAGGTAACAGAAAAAAAGAGTAGCGTGAAAAATGAAACACAACCGGTGTTCATACATTATTATACCATGAATAATTGTGCCCCAGTGTTACTGCGGGTGGGAAGAGTAGATATTAGTATGAGGGTCAAAATGGATGCAACTTTCTTTGTGAAAGACTTATTTGTGAGAAACATCTAACACTGAGGAAATTTAAGAAATTTTGAAAGAAGACGAAATTAACGCATATTTTCTGGAAATACGCATGGGGACTTGGCCTAGGTGACTAGTGAAACAGATTAGCATATGAAGATTTTAGTTCTAAGCCTATAATGTCCGAGAAATAGGGAAAAATCGACTTTACTTTATTATATTGATAAAAGAGATAGGAGATAGATGTCCTATGGGGCATCACAGTGTGAAGGAAGCAATTATTCCTACCTAGCATTTAGGTAAAATGCTTTTCCTTATAAATAGTTGAATTCGTTCAAAGCATCGTAAATAGAAATAAACAAATAAAATGATGTCTAAAAAAAACGATACATTCCATCCACTAGCAGGGAGTTACACAGTAGTAGCACGTCTCTTGGGTCCCGGTTTTGAATCTTGCTAGGTTCAGCAACACTGATGAGTCATAAGACGACGAAACACATGTCCGTGGATAATTTTATATAATATATATATATATATATATATATATATATATATATATATATATATATATATATATATATATATATATAAATGAAGCATATATTGAGCTTAAATCATTTCACTATAGGTCCAATTCTCTAAAAGTATACTTTTAGTATCATATTTTATTTTATATATATATATATATATATATATATATATATATATATATAAATAATAATCCAGGTAAAACATCCACAGGGTAGTAATCCAAAGAATTTCAACCGGGTTTATAAAAAGTGCTCAATATCAAATAGAGCTTTTATATATAGTTATTTTTATTTGCACAGACATGTACAAAATCTGCGACACTGGCATGTCGATGTTATCGATCAACAGTTATTATAAACTGAGATCTCATCAGGAAGAGTTAGAATCCGATCTTAACCTTAGATCATATTCTTTCCAAAATATGATCTACGGTTAAGATCGGATTCTAACTCTGCCTGATGAGATCTCTGTTTATAATGACTGTTGATCGATAACATCGACATGCTAGTGTCGCAGATTTTGTACATGTCTGTATAAATAAAAATAATCATATATATATATATATATATATATATATATATATATATAGAGAGAGAGAGAGAGAGAGAGAGAGAGAGAGAGAGAGATGTATGTCTGTGTTTGTGTGATGTTTATGTGTTCCCTATAGAAAGAAAGGTTAGAGAATCTACATAAAATCTAAAAGTGTATTCTCATGTAAGATTTACTGGGGTAGACAATGGAAATGTTCTCGAAACTCTAAGTGCAGCCTATGGTGGCTATGTGGGCATAACCCCCGTAAAAATTCAGATATATCCTATTTTCTGTGAAATTTAAATCATATGTAAAAAAATTTATCTCTGTAATTTCATTTATTAAAATAAAATCTGAACTGGTTTACATTTAATTCTTATTTTTAACTCATATATAATGTAAGATATGTGTTAATTTTCTCTCTCTCTCTCTCTCTCTCTCTCTCTCTCTCTCTCTCTCTCTCTGGCAATGCTTAAACACGAATGATAACCCTCTTATATATAAAGTAAAGTAAAGTAAAGAGTCCCCGTATTTCTTTGACCGGAATAGCTTTAATAACAAAAGGTAGATAAAACAATATGTCACGTCAGTGATTCATGCTAATTATTGGTCTGGGTTTTAAAATCAATGTTTTTATTTTCAATTGATTTCATCGATTTCAATATTTTGTCTTGATCAATATTTCATTTTTCTTAGTCACAAATAAAGTAAGGCAAAGGATGGTTTTACCTTTTAACTAACACATACTTTTACTCTCTCCATCGACACCAGGAACAACTTTCATAAAATACACTTTCTTCATATACACCGGTTGTTAATAATATTTCAAGAGTTTTCATTGTCTAAAAAATGTACACTGAATCACAGGTGGCGTCGGTTTCTTTAACTTTTTTTCGAAGATACACACACTTCGCTAGTATTTCTTTTATTTCAATTCTTTCTAATGGACGTAACATCCGAACTTTTATGATTAAAGAAAGTATTAATTAATTTAAATAGTTGACAAATGCGTGTAAATAAAATCAGTTGAATGGTTTTCACGTGGGTTTAACGCCATTTTATTCAAACGAAATAACTCATAAGATTAAGATCAGTTTTATTTGTTAATCTTAAATCAATGTCTACAAATTTGTGTAAGCATTTCAGCATCATAATTTAATAATAAATCCTTTATAGATATTTATTCCTTGTAAGAGATGATGGCTTGTCTCCATCAAAAGTTATTAAACATTAATAAGATAATATTGCACCCTCGAGCTTTCCAAAACGTTTTTATACGCAGGCAAATATAATCAGTTAAAGGGTGGAATTTTTTTCAATTTCAAATATGATGGCCCGTCTCTGCCAAAAGTTAAAAAATTTATTTCGTTTTTTTATATGTTTTACTGTTGTAATAAATAATATTGAAACCCCAAGTCGTTCAGAACGTTTGCGTCTGCAGGCAAATACAATCAGTTAATTGGCTTTCAAACACGTGAAATTACTCATAACATTCGGGTCAGTTTTTAGTTGTTAATCTTAAATCAACGTCTACGAATTTGTGTAAGAAAGTTATTTTCTTTGAAAACATAACGGCCTTTCTCCATTATTTATTTGCTATAAAGTAAAAAATTATATACAATCTAGCAAATTAGACACGAAGACATCAAAAGTGTGGGCCTTGATAATAAACATGAAAACGATATCGTATTAAGTAACTCTCATTTAATTGCTGACCCTTCGAAATTTAAAAGAAGTTTGGAATCCTTTAAACTGTTGAATGGAAAACCATGTCTGCCTTTGAAATGCTTAGTAAATCGTCATGTATTAAGCAATTGACAGTTTGGGAAGCTATTTGCATCCAGTAAGTTTATAAATAGCGATTAAAACAACATTAGCTTGAGAAAATTAGTTGAAATTATATAATAATTTGGTTCAATTAATTATATCTATACTCGATATTTTCTTCCAAAAATAAATTATTCTATATTAGAAAAATAGATTTAGTTTTTTAGATCCGTAAATCTACATGATGAGAAGAGATATTAGAAAACTTGGTTCCATATTTAAAAATCTTCTCACTTCGTAACCTTCTTCTCTTAATGTTTTTGAGAAACACACATACATACACACGCACATACACACATACACATACACCCAGACACACACACACATACACATACACACAGACGCACACATACACACACACACACAGACACCAAGCTATAAATATCACTCTCTTCTTTTGAATCATTCTCATTGCATTTAACAGTTTCTTTAAAGAATCCCCTTCCAATGTCACCATAATTTTCTCATCATGTTTCTGCCATTTTAACCTAAACAAGTTTCATGTCCATTATGGAATCTCTCCCAACATTTCTAAGCAAACAATATAGTTGCTTTCCTTTCTTACCTTTTCCTCCCTTTATTGCTTTCCTTTCCCCTTTTCATTCTTTCTTTTCCCCTTTTCTTTCCGCCCTTTGTTTTTTCTTCCTTTTTTCTCTTTTCTTTATTTTCCTTCCTTTTTCGTTATTACCTTTCTCTTTCTTTTTTTACTTTCGCTTTTTCTATTTTTTCTTTCATTTTCCTTTCATTTTACTTTCATTTTACTTTCTTTTTTCTAGTTTCTTTCTTTTTCCATTTTCTTTCTTTTCTTGTTACCTTTTTTTCTATTTTTCCTCTTCGTTCTTCTCATTTCTTCCTTCTTTTCCCTTTCATTTCTTTCTCGTTCAGACATCTTAACATTTTCTTTTCGTTAGACTCTTTATTGTTCTTGTTCCCATTTTCATCATCTTTTTTAAAATTTATTTCCCTTTCCATCAGTCGATACTTCGGTAACCTTTCTCCATAAAGTGTTGATACTTGGAGACATAATGCTGAATCCCATGTTTTCTCCAAGACTTTAATGCCATCATATCCTTCCAGTTACATGCACTTTCCCCCCCACAAAATGGACAACACACTAATCTGCCACGATTTGCAAAACTGTCAGGGAATCATATAGAAATTCCACTCATAAACACTTCGCTTTGTGAGTGTGTGCAGACAAGAGGCACATCCCTCCTGCCAGTAATGTTCTTTCCAAAAGTAAAAAAAATCCAAGCTGTGAAAACGGCTGTACGTGGTTTTGCCTAATATATAAAGTAAAGTCAGTATCTCATTGGATCCGTAGATGTATTATACAAGGTGTTTCAAAAAGATATATGCACACTTAGAACAATTGTATAACTATACAATAAAAAAAAAATATTGCTTTGTTTTAACACTGTCATCGTCAAATTCATTCGTTTTTAGTATAATAATTTTAATCCTGGTGTTAATTATGGCAGAACGAATAAACTTTGAAGAAAAGAAACTAAAATATTAAATACTACTGGAAGTATGAAAACGCGACTGAAGTGCAACGGTTTTGCGTTGTCAGCAGTGACTGAACCATAACTGACGTCATTTTTGAGAAGATGGGATGACAATACAATAAACCTGATCACCGCAGCATAAATCATTACGTCACACTTATGTATGATCACGTGATATATATATATATATATCTTATTGGTGTGTAAACTCTTTGCAATAAAAGTTGTTCTAAACACGTGTTTAATATTTTGGATCAAATAGATTTGAGGCACCCCAGAATTTACAGCAACCAAAAAGGACACTTTTTTGCCTTAACACTGCGTCTTTTTTCATGGTTCAATTATGAATAAAACAATATGGCGTATACGTATATTTCTAACTTCATCTTTGCAGATTTTTTTTATTAAATGAGATGCCTATTGACCATAGTCTTGAAAAGGCCAATGCTATAGGTAGGAGAAAAATGGTCAACAGGAAAACAGTTCCACAAGCCTACAGTTCTTGGGAAGAAGCTACTGGAATAGGAATTGTATTATATCGAGGTATCAAAACTGCGAATTAGTGAAGACCACTAGATCAACTAGTTAAACGAGCTGGAACAAAGGAAGCAGGGAATAGATCAGACAATTCTGAAGAACACATGCCATAATAGTATTTATAGAAAAGACTGAGACTAGCAATATCACGTCTGTGAGAGAGAGGGTGCATGTGTTCTTAAGAATTGTCTGATCTATTCCCTGCTTCCTTTGTTCCAGCTCGTTTGACTCGTTGGTCTAGTGGTCTCCATCAATTCGCTGTTTTGATACCTCATTGTAATACAGCTTCCTATTCCAGTAGCTTCTTCCCAAGAACTGCAGGCTTGTGGAACTCTCTTCCTGTTGACTTTTCCTCCTTCCTATATTCTTGGTCTTTGTGATAATCATGTTTCGTTCTTGTTAGCTCCTTACATCAAGTGGCTTCATGCCTTGTTTTGATCAATTTCCATAAAAAAAACAGCAGCTAGTATTCCAAAATTGTCACCCATCTGTACAGACCAGACTCAACGTCACTTAACTTCGATGTTCTAATGAGAACCGATGTCAACGTGATTATTCCGTATGTGCACAATTCAACCTATTAAACTTATCTAGCTACTAGCCATTACGTATCTTGAAAGGTACACATTGGGAGCAATGTGATCCTGCAACCTTTGACTACTTCTACAAATGTAGTCAGCATCGTACTGACATTTGAAACGATAAATTACAGATATATAATTTATACTAGAAGAATACCCGTCCCAGGACTGGTAAAACGAATTCCCCGAACATGACAGTTTTGCACCACTTCTATGTCCTGTTACGAAGATTGAAATCATGATATAATGCTACTAAACTTTGTGTCGAGAATCCTTATTCCAATTTTGATCAAAATACATTACATGATTTTGATTCTAGAAAATGTCTAAAAGTTAAGGCTTAAAGGGTCTTAAGACGAAATTGAAATTCAGGGAATTTTGCTTAATTGGTGTCTAATGATCAGGGCTTTACCGTGGCCTTCGTAAAAAGAAGGCCATTCCATTGAGTCTCGTTTTTCTGCTGACGTCACAGTGGTTGGTGCCAAGAAGATAAACAAGACCATTCGGAGGGAACAGTTACACACTATATGTAGTAATTTCGTTCTTGTTAGCTCCTTACATCAAGTGGCTTCATGCCTTGTCTGGAACGATTTCCATTAAAAGAAAACAGTGGCTAGTATTCCCAAATTGTCACCCATCTGGCACTGACCAGGCTCAACGTCAAGAATCCTTATTCCAATTTTGATCAAAATCCATTACATGATGTTGATTCTAGAAAATGTCTAAAAGTTTGGTATAAAAGTCTGGCATTCTCAAATGCCACTGACCAGATTCAACGTCACTTAAGTTCGATGATCTAACGAGAACCGATGCGTCAATGTAATTATGTCACAAAAAAAGACAAATTAAACAAAGCATTGCATAAAGTAAAACCGGTTGATATATTTCCCGATGCGATATAAAGAAACAAAAATAGTCGGACGTCGAACGGAAGTTCTTAGGAATACAAAGATTTCAACTCCAGAAAGACTTGAGACGATGAGAGTTGACTGCTTTCGTGGCGGACTTTATTCTTTGATCCACCTCTTTGAAATAAAACTGCTCTTCAGCTTACAACAAGCAGGGTTGGCGGGGGGGGGGGAATATAATTTTGTATATTTATTATAAGAACTTTTTTTGATCTTCCAGTATTATTTACTGAAGTCAACATAACAAAAAAGGGGTAAAAAAAACAAATATACAATCTCTGAAAAATTTGGCGGTGCTTCTATAGGAGAGGACCCAACTCGACATGAATGTTTCCGATTGCGATTTACTGAACAAACTGGAAATCGCCGAAGCAGTTTACGATTTGAAAGCTGTGAGAAAAATGTAAAAAAGCAAATGCACCCTTTTGTTTAGGGTTCGGGTTAGGTTAAGGTTTTTAAAAATTGTAGCCACTCCCCACCCCCACCCCCCCCCCCCGCAATTTGGAAGTGTCTAATTTCTCAATCTTTGATGCATGAACTTTTTACGTTTTTCTCACCAATAATTTTTTTTTCTACAATGTTTCGACCAATGTGCTCTTCTTCACATCTATCATTTATTTATGGCGTTTTTCCATATTTATATATGTTTAGATGAACAATAACCCATTTGGCATCATGGTTAGAGTATTTTCTAATGGGCTGGAAGAGTGAGGTTAAATCCTCCATCAAGTCATACCAAAGACTCAACAATGTTACTTGGAGCACAGGGAGGAGCAGGTGCTGTTGTGGATGGAGTAATTGCGCGAACTTCTGCCATTACTAACCAGCAGTGTTACTGCTGTTAACCAAGGAAATAATCTATCATGTGTATGCAGTGCAGTGTGATTATGTATGGAAGTGAAATCTGGCCAGTGGGGGTTGAGGACATGCGTTGCATCCAGTGAAATAATATGAGAATGATATGATGGATGTGTAATGTGAGTCTGAAAGACAGGTTCAAATCTGATGACCTCAGAGCAAGATTAAATCTGGACAGTATAGGGAAATGTGTGCAGAACAGGAGACTTCGTTGGTAAGGTCACATTGGAAGAATGGATAAGAGTTCTTGGATTAGTAGTTGTAGAAAAATTGAGGTAGCTGGGTCAGTTGGCAGAGGAAAGCGAAGGAAAACATTTGAGGAACTGATATGGATGGACTTGAGAGAAAGAGAGAGAAATAAAATCCTTGCCGGACATAGGTTAGTTTGGGAGTAAATTTCTAAAAGCCGTCCAACATATGCCAGCATGTAAAACAGACATTAAGCCGAATATGCTAGACACTTAGCATTATAAGGTGAGGTTCAAGAGAAAAGGAGATTTCGTGCCCCCCCTCGACTACGGTCGATCCATTTATTTTTATTTTTTATAAAAGAACAATACACCTGAAGAATACCAGAGCGCATATCAGCCGATACATAGAAATATAAATATCGTAGGTGAGAACAATAGTCTGAAGACAAATGATTACTCCTCCTCCGAAAAATTGAAAGTAAAATTATAAAAATGATCGATTTTAATGAAACTTTATTACTCGTTTTTCTTTTTGTCAAATTGGAAATCTGTCTGGGTATGACTCGCGACATCGTCAACAATTAGCTATAAGATGTATCATTGTACCTAGTGCTCTTAATATTGATCAGGATGACAGTCAACTACTTGTTGTTCTTTTCCGTGATTCCATCTTTCTTGCAGCTGTGTTAGACTTTCTAACAAGATGGCATCATTATATTATCTTTAATACCTGTTCCTATTTACTTGCCTCCCCACGATACACACAAGATCGTTTTTTAATGTGAGGGAAGTTCAGCTCCCCAAAAAGGGCCACTCTGGATTGGGACAGAGATAAAAATTGCCTTGATCTAGAAAGATTTCTTCTTTACTGACAGGAAAGATGAAGTGTAGTATTAGAACAGATATGACACTTTGATCCTAGCTAACTGGCCAAAACCTGTTATTCAGTATGAAAAAGCAGAAAAATTTGATTTCATAGGAAAAAAAAACATCGTTTGTGTTGTAGCAATATGAGTGTGTATCTTGACAATATGTGTAGTGTGTGTTTGCGTGTATATGTGTTTTTGTGTGTGGGTGATGTGTATGTGGGGGCGATGGTGGAGTCGCTTTATGAAAGTGATAAACGAGTTCGGATGTGAGAAAAATGGATAGTCGTGTTGTGATAAGTCATGTCGAGTCGTGGCTCATCATCTTCTGCTGACAGTTGGAGACACAGATGGGGCAAATTTCCATTGGGCTGAGGTATCAATTGACCAATTGGAGGAGTGACTAAGGAAATGAATTGCAAAAGAAAAAGAAGCTAAGATTTGAATACGATAAGAAAAGGTTGAAAAAAATAATTTGGTTCAGTGGTTGGTTGGAGACGAGTAACGTCCAAATCGGCCGTTCAGTTTTCGCTGATTCAGCAGATATTTTGTGTTAGCGTCTTTCTCAAGTGGAGCGATAATTGGTTCCTTCAAACTGACGTTGCAGCACACATTGTTCAAAATAGACTCACGGAAACTATGACTTGAAATTGAAAACAGTGTTCCACTCTACAATACCTGCAAGACAAGGAAAAGAATTAAAAAATAATTGGTAGTTACCTGCCTCCTCACGGGGACAAGATATGGCACATGGTTGTTTTTATGGTTGGGGGAAAGTGGAGCAGCGTCAAAATCATCAGTCTCTCTCAGCTGCTCCCCACAAGTGAGTTCCCCTATTTACTTGCATCCTCATGGGGGCAATTTTTAATGTGGGGAAACGCCAGCTCCTCAAAAAGGAGCACTCTGGTTTGAGACAAACATTTAAATTGACTCAGTCTAGAAGTATCTCTCCCTCACCGGCAACATAAAATGTAGTATCAGAACAGATACTTCACTTTGCTCTTTGCTAAAAGGAGTTTCCCTAATGTGACAGGCAAGAGAAGAGCCTATATTTTTTATCCTTGCAGATTATCCAGACGGCGGCTCAGCACGTAGACAGCTTGAGTTTTGTTTGCTTGGTGACACAGAAACAGTTACTTCACTCTCCTCTTCTTTTACATGGGTGTTTTGTTATAGTGCATTCTAATTAAAAAATAACAGCAGAAAATCATTTGGGGTTCAACAATCTCTTTTAGGGTTGTTTATTTTCCTTCACAGTATACATGCATATATACATAATACCCCCAATCCATCCCCCGTTCTCTCTATCATATGCATGGTTGAGTAAAAAGAGGAAGATCTAATCAGTTTATTCACCATGTATCACTAGTGACTTCCCGTCTGTGACGTAATATCCTGCCACATAGCTCTAATTGTAAACTTTACACTTCTAATGGAATTTTCCACTTTCTTACTTAATCTATCCTTATAGAAAATACCGTTCTTAACATTATTTTTAAACACCCAAAGTCCAATATCGCTACAAATAAGCAGAATATGACAATGTGCCGGGGCCCTATGTAGGATTTTAGGCGATTAGAGGCGCTAGTATACATTTGCAAGAGTGTACCGAGAAGATTGAGAATCTTTATTTCACACGAGTTGAAAAAGAATCAAGCTGACAAAAAAGACCTGCGTTGACTACAGGCTGGGTAAAAACGCTGAGAGTGGAAATTCCAGCTGTAACTGTAAGAAAAGTCAGCTAGGGTCAGGTATTGTCAAAAAGAAGAATTACCTCTTTATAAAGGCAATTCACGGTTATATCCCCAGTCCTGGGAGGTAAACCTCCTAGGCAATACCTCTTTCATTGCACCAAAGAGTGTGGGAAATTCCACACTTTTAAGGAAATATTGAAAGAATTGAGGAAATTTTTTAGGTAATCTGATTCCCGACCATCAAGACTTGTAGAGTGTTAAACAAATATTAAATGAATAATAAAGCAATCCATACACAAAAGTTCAGTAGTGAGATGTTCTTTCTCTTGTTTTTGCATTAGTTTAACCTTGTGTGTCAAGGTAGTAATAATTACAACAGTTTCAAGTTGGTTGCTATAAGCAACGAGCTGATGTGTTACATGGAAGTTTTTTTTTTAGTGAGACTCATAAATTGTTTTTCTGTGTTCTGTAGAAGCAAGAAGTGTGACAATGTGAGATTTTTTTTATCTAAAATGTCTGTTCTTGTGATGAGAGTTATAAACCAAGGATGGGAAATCTATGAGATTTTTTAGACAAATAAAGAAGGCTATAACTAGATATACTGATGTTTTTAAGCGTTACAATTTTAATCCTAGGGAAATAATATTTTAGTTTCATACCTTTATATATATATATATATATATATATATAAGGTATGAAACGTATACTTTTAAAATCTGAACCTACCGTGAAGTGTTTAGAGCTCAATATACGAGATAGAGCAATATATATAGAAAAGTGAAAGAAGAGAAATAAAAAATGTTAGAACGACAAATCTATTACGTCTTCAGTTATTCAAAACAAGGTATATTCAATTAAAGAGTGTATTCAATTAATAATTTTAAAAATACTCTTTAATTAAATATACCTTGTTTTGAATAACTGAAGATGTAATAGATTTGTCATTCTAACATTTTTTATTTCTAATCTTTCACTTGTCTATATATATATATATATATATATATATATATATATATATATAGATATAGATATATATATATATATATAGATATAGATATAGATATATATATATATATATATATATATATATATATATATATAGATAGATAGATAGATAGATAGATAGATAGATAGATAGATAGATATATTAAATAAGTAGATGAATGGATAAAGCTGAGCTTCATTTGTTTATTTGTCTCTATTGTTTTTCTAAAGCCGCATTGTCCAAATGATGAAAATTGGTTGCCTATGTAATAGAAGATGTCTGCTTTTTGTTTAGATAGTGTATAAATAGCTTGGATTGTCTTAGGGTGCTTCATCATCGTGTTGGGCATGTTTAATTTCTTAAAGCTGCCCAACACATGCCAGCATGTAAAAAGGACGTTAAACCGAATATGATGATGATGATGATATTGACAACAAGAAGATGACAACTTTGAAGATAACTAAAGTAAAGTTCAGTGGTGAGATGTCTTTTCTCTTATTATTTTTTTACACTAGTTTAGCCTTGTGTATCAAGATAGTAATAATTGCAACAGTTTCAAGTTGGTTGCTATGAGCAACGAGCTGATGTGTTACATGGAAGGTTTTTTAGTGAGACTGATAAATTGTTGTTCTGTTTTCTGTAGAAGCCAAAAGTGTAGCAATGTGTGTCAACAAGTTTGTGGTAGTTTCTCGTCTTGTGTCCCACGAGCTGCTTGCAGGGTAGAGTTTATTTGTATGCTTCCTTGTGGTAAGTCTGTCTGGCAGAACTAAGAGAAAGCGATATTTGGAGCTGGGCTTTTTGTTTAAATATGAATTTGATCGGCCACTCAGCAATAGGCATAAAATATTGAAAGTCTCATTTTTTAAATATTACAGAAGCGTATGATTTCCGTGCTTCTAATTGGCTGAAAGAAGGTTTTTATATTAAGATTTTTATCCAATCAAGAGTCGATATTTTTATACAACATTCGTTTGCTTTTTTATATTTTGAAGATGGGTTCGATAGGTCTAAGAAGTGGAAATTTCTGATCATATCCCCACATTAAGCTGACATTGTGTCATGCCAGCCCTTGTGGTGAGGCAGAAATAACAACATGGAAAAATGATAATTGACTTGAGAGGGAGAGAAACTTTTTTACTTTTATAGAACTCGGCTGGATAAACTTGTTCTAATCAAAAGAGATGAGAGCTTCACAAAAAATAAAATAAGTTTCTACTTGGTTAATTGGAGGTTGTGGTTTCGATCCCTGTGCTAGTTAGTGCACTTTATTTTATTTTTAACCACATTTTACTTACCTGAAACAATTAATAATGATGAAGAAAATGGCTTCCTTCTAATTTCATGTAATCAACAAAAACATAAGTCAGTTGTGAGACTGCATACATCTACCTGACAACGTAAGGATGAGCAATAGTTTTATCTGGGCCTTACTTCTCCATATTGAATCAAGTATTCCCGATGTTATGTCATGGAAACTTTGATAACTCAAAAACTATTTCCATGATCAGGCTGAAATTTTGCATGGTGGTTACCGTTATCAAAGAGCATCAGATCTATACAGCAAATTAAGAAAAATCGGAAGGTGAAATTCCGTCAAAATTTCAATCTTGGTCAAGGTTAAGGTCAATAGTTACTTCCAAGGTTATATAAGATGCGGGACTTTATTGGATGCAATATGGGCCAAGTAGTGAGTTTCTACGATAAACAGAATCAAAGTTATAACCAATAGTGTGACTTTCATCTTTTTCCTAACCTTGACTTTTAAACCTAGATATCCGTAAATTAAATCAGTTCTACGTTAAACCATGATTGATATTTTGACCTAGTTTGGTGACGATTGGTCAAGCGATATAGACACTATTCTGTACACAAACAAACAAAAATAGTGACAAACCAACAAACTTGTCCTAAAAAACATAATCTCCTTTGTGGAGGTAATAAAACAAATTAGATTTAAAATGTCTAAAGTGTGTATAAAAGAAATTTAATATTTGTTTGTTTTTTCTTTTCTTTTTAAATGTCAGATTTTGTTAGTTTGTTAGTTTTCCAAGGTGAAAACTTACCCTCATTCCGATCGAATTGTATACAAACGAGTAAACATTGAAACAAAACACCCCACACCCCACACCCCTATCGTTGTTTACCCATTAAATATTGATTACAAACTGGAACACAATCCTGGTCACATGCAAATATTAAGGTGTCAGTTTCATTTTGACCTTTTAACCGAAGTCATCTACTTTTATATACTAAATGTGAGTTAATCGCGTTTGTTTCTCTAAGGCTTTTTCCTATATACTTTAATAACGCAAAATACATGCTAAAATGTACCTTAGTTCTGGGAATTAGTTATGTTGTATAATTATACTAGAAGAATAACCGTCCCAAGAAAGGTAAAATTTATTTCCCGAACAGAACATGGAAAAGGTGAAAGTCACACTTTTGACAATAATTTCGGTTCTGTTTATTGTAGAGTCGCTACTTGGCCGATAAGTCAATGAAATCATTGAATCAATTGATAAATTGTGTGAATTGAATAAATTGAATAAATTGAATAAATAATAAATAAGAAAAAATTAGAATAAATAATAATAAAAAGTAAATAAGAATAAAAATAATATTTTCAAAAAAATAATATTTTCAAAAAAATAATATTTTCAAAATAAATAATATTTTAATAATATATTAATAATAATATTTTAATATTTTAATAATATTTTAATATTTTAATATTAATATTAATTTATTTAATATAAATAATAATTAATTATTAATAATAATAATAATAATTAATTAATAATAATTAATTAATAATTAATTAATACTTAATTAATAATAATGATAATAATTAATTAATAATAATAATAATTAATTTAATATTAATAATAATATTTTAATATTTTAATAATATTTTAATAATATTTTCAAAAAAATAATATTTTCAAAAAAATAATATTTTCAAAAAAAATAATATTTTCAAAAAAAAATAAGAATAAATTGAATAAATAATAGTGAATTGATAAATTGTGTGAATTGAATAAATTGTGTGAATCAATTGATCAATTGAAACAATTGATAAATCAATAAAATCATGCATCTTGTATGATCTTGATATTGTTCCGTCAAAGCCAAAATTTAACTTCCGTTTTTTCCAAATTTGGTACATTAATCTAATGCTTTTTGATAAGAGTATTGATTTACTCCTCTCCAGGAGTTAGGCACAAGCAAGAGTAACCTCCATGCAGATTTCAGCCTTATCAAATAAATAGTTTTTGAGTTGCCAACGTTTCCATGGCATAACTGTGGGAATACTTTCTTGGCCTTTTGGCCAAGATCAAAGTGTAGTATCTGTTCTGATGGATACTACACCCGATAGACCGGTATCGTCTTGGCCTTCGGGTCTTGATTCTGCCGGTCTGTGGGTTTGTCCTGTGCAGTTCTAGGAGGTCCACCCTCCCAGGCTTTGCCTCCCCTATTTGGGGTGGAGTAAGTTTATCACTTACTGTCTGAGGCGCCTCTACCGGGGAATGCCGACGGGGCTGCCCAGGCAGTTTTTGTAAGCCAGAGTGCTCACCTTCTCGGGTGCTGGCTTTTCAAATCCCACTTTCCCGACCTTGTGTCACATCTTACCTTGTGGGAGGAAGATAAATAAAACTGTGGGAATACTTCATACAATATGGAGAAGTAAGGTCCAGATAAAACTTTTGCTCATCCTTACATCATCAGGCGGAGGTATATAGTTTCACGACTGACTTATGTTCTTGTTAATATAAATTTTGAAAAAAGAATGTTTCTATTGTTAATTTAAAATCAATTTTTACTTTACTGATACTTTCAATTCTTCATCTGCAAAATGGAAACGAAAGTTTTTTAGTTTCTCAAATCTCAAAACAATCATCGCTTTAACGTCCATTTTACATGCTAGCATGCATTGGACAGCTTTAAGAAATTGACTTCCAAACTAACCTATCTCTAGCAAGGTCTTTATTTATCCCTTTTTCTCTCAATTCCATTTTTATCACTTCCTCCCATGTTTATCTTGGCCTTCCCCTATGAACTGACCTGTTACCTTAACTGTTCTACATCTATTGACTCAAGAAAACTCATTCATTCTTTCAGCATGGTCATACCAACGAAGTCTACTATTCTGCACACATCTCCCTATGCTGTCCAGATATATTCAGATTATTTTCCTTTCCCATAATATTTCTCAGTACTAGGACTAATACTTGAATCTTTGGGGCATACAATCAAGGATTTGGTCCCAGGCATCATCAAACCTCTACACGCCACTGGTAGGGAGTCAAATAAATACAGTCAGGACGTGTTATTCTCTGCTACTACTAACAACAAAAGAACAAAATTGGCCGTTAACATATTGAATATTACTTTGCCCTGGTGGCATCCATGTAGAGAAGTGAATTTTCTCCTCATTCAGCCGCAAACAACATAGTATATGTATGAGGTTAAGAGTGTAGAATTAACGACAAAGTTCCATTCTAACATTCTATATCCAATTTATTGGCCATCTTTGTTAAACATGTAATAATAGAGAAAGTGTTAAAAATAGAGAATAAGTCTATGAGTCTGGACGAGGAAAAAGTTTTGAGAGCCAATAATAGGAATATTTTCTTAAAAGTCCATACGTATGTAGTTTTTAATAGAGAGGTAGTTTTAAAGGCTGTAAGAGTTCACATTGTTCTTCTAAGCCTGTGTGTTGAAATGGTATTGGAAACAAGTCCATGTGCAGTAGTTCGCCATCTTCGGTAGTGAAGCCTTTTTGTCAACGCCAATAGCACATAGTTAATAGCAGATTTGGTGTTCAGGCTAAGAGAGGAGTTTGGTGGTCGAACTGTGCGATGTGGATGAATTAGGCAGCTGTGCCTGCTCTCGGCAAAAGAGGACGACCATGCCAGTGCACTCTTTTGAATAACCTTCAGGAATTAGTGCTCTGCTCGCATAAGAGATTGTTTCTGATTGGTTAAATTCCAATCGTAATTACTTGTTTGCTCCAATCAGCGCCAAGCTTACAAGTCAAGCAGATATCTTAAACATCGTTAATGGCGGTTGCTATTAGTTGCCGTCGTGACTACTACTGCTACAAGGGTATCTTCTATGGGTTATTTGTAGATGTATCGGTATCCCCATCTTATCTCACTCTGTGGTGAGTCGTTAAAATAAAATATCGCTACTAAAAAGGATAAAAAAACACTCTTATTAAAGTGAACACAGGTTTTGTTTTTTTTTTACAACAAACTTATGAATGAAATGTTTATCATTTTAATTTAATGTTTCAAGTATTTCAAGTAGCGAACTTTGCAAAGCGATAGTAAGCTAGCAAAGCCAACTAGTATATATATATATATATATATATATAAATGTTGAATTAAATTAAAGATAATTGAATTATCGTTTAATAATAATCTATCGTGATAATATAAAGCTCAATATATTGAATAGAGCAATTAATTCTAGAGATGAAAGATGAGAATAAAAAATTGTAAAGATACAATATTTATTAGAACATCAAAAGTTCAGAGCAAGGAGCTTCATATCCTTAATCCATAGATTTTCAAAGATAAACTCTTTTCATCAGAGGATAGAGAAAAACCGACAATGTAATTGTAGATATTATCGGCAACATTCAACCGCACAAATCAATCGGCCTGTGATTGGGTGCCTCAAACGGTGACACCACCCTTCTGCTGGACAGATGGCCCAGTTCGAATCCTCAGCTCATTCGTCATGATACATCCATCCCGAGCATTACCTCCCCTTTCGAGGGGAAGCAGTATAATATACGTTCGTTCCTCACGATACCATTCTTGTAGGATTACCTTCTCCTTTTTGTGTGTGTGAGGGGGGGGGGTAATGTACTATCAATTCTGTTGTCATGATATCATGCTCACAAAGCATTAATTCCTCCATTTTTTTTTTGGGGGGGGGGTCGTTCTTCATGATATAATCCTTTCAGCCTAACAAAAATGACTAGAGGGAGAATATATTTGCTAGTGTGTTTTGCTTTTCCTTTTGATGTGCTAATCCCTACATGTAATATTGCATCTGTTTCTTTCAACTTTGAACCCTTATAATATGCATCTCCTATATACGACTCTAAATAACGTTTCAACCTGATCTGCTTTGATTTGAGGTCTACATGCATCTCTATTCCATTGATATATGCTTTTAATTTCCTGTCAATACCCTGTGCTGACATTGATTCTGATATTAATAAAAGTATATGGTCTCAGAAACGATCGTACACAACCTGCTGTTATGTTGAATTCTTGGAACACAATGTGATCATGTAATTGGGCTTATAAAGATCTATGCTATATATATATATATATATATTGTATACAAGAATCGATCTGTTTGTTGTATTTCTGTCGGGACACTTTGTCTGCACACGCATATATTGTGTTGCTTACTTGTTTCTTTATATCAGCAAATTTCTCTTGAATTTCAAAAGTGAAAAAAAAATTCAATCTCTATCGATTTCTTTGCCTTTGATTGGCATTCAAATCACGAAATGTGGAGCAGATGAGATTGGAAAAAGAAAACTCCATCTTATTTAGGAATCAGTTTTATTTTCAAACTGATTTCTTTTGTTTCGCCTTCGTTTTGCTTGCTTATCTGCACTTTGTGATGGCAGCTTGGTGTTGCAATTTCAAGGTTTGGAAGGTTTTGAGAAATGGACCAAAACAAAAACGAGACATCCCTGAGAAATAAAAGGCGAAGGCAGTTCCTGAGAAACATCTTCTCTGTGTTCCTTTGATAAAATATAGCGGTTGGTGTGAATTAATTATTCTTTTATGTGGGAATTTTGACATGTGTTTTTTTATCGATCGAATATGAAGATGTTAAACAAGAAAATAAAAATTAATATATGGACATAATATATCATGAACTCTTAAATGCAAAAATAAAATCAGATTTTAAGTAAGGTCTCCCTTTGATTTAAGTGCAAAAAAAAGAAAGAAAAAAATAGAAATTAAATATGTATAGATTAAATGAATATTGGATGTATTTTAATTTTTCAGCCTGACTGTGACGAATTATACACTGATGAAGCCTCTTCGTGAATATTTCTGAAAGATTTGTTATACCTCCGATTTTTGTGCAATTTTAACACTAAGTGTCAGACATCAATTAATAAATATAGCCAACATTTCAGTTTCTTTGGAGTTAAAGGACATAATATGGGCACAACCTTGCATTAAAAATGTTTTCAGATTTATATTAAATTTCATCCACAGTCATTAGACACCAATTCAGCTAGTTTCCCTAAATTCCATTTTTTTTCTAAATGCTCCTAAGTTTCTAGAATCAAAATCATGCAATGGATTTTGATCAAAATTGGAATAAGGATTCTAAACATAACGTTTAATTGATTTTAATCTTTGTAAGGGGGCATAACACATCACTCAATATGTCTCGAGACTGACTTATAGATGATGCCACTATTCAAAATCTATATGATTTTTTATAAAGTACTAACCTTCAAATGGCACGTGTCAAAATTTTAGCCCACTCGGATTATTAGTTTACAAATTACAGTTATTTAAATGAAGCTACTGTTGCAAACTTTCAAAACAATGAAAACACCTGCGTTTCTAAAGCATTACTTTCTGATGGGAAAAATACTGTTTAAGCAAAGCAATGGCTTGAGAAGTGTTATTCGGACTCTGCTCCATCGGAAACGACGGTTAAGAGTGGTATGCTGTCTTTAAACGTGGTTTGACACACGCAAATAATGCTGAACGCTCAGGTCGCCCAAATTTGGCAGTTATTCAAGAAAACATTTAAAAACTGTCCATAAACTCGTTTTGACCGATTGTAAATTAAAGTTGCATGAGATAGCAGAGGAATTGAAGATATTAGAAGGCGGTGTATTTACCATTTTGCATGAACGTTTGTCAATGAGAAAGCTGTGTTCAAAGTGGGTACTGCATTTGCTCACAGTCGATCAAAAACTACAATGTGTCCATGATTCAGAGTGTTGCTTACAAATATTTCAATGCAACAAAAAAAAGAAGATTTTACATGAATGTGTGACAATGGGTGAAACATGGATCCACTATTTCATTCAAGAGTTAAGTGGTCAGTTAGCTGAGTGGACAGCAGCAGGTGAAAGCCGTCCAAATCGACCAAAGATGCAAACATAAACAAGCAAGGTTTTGGCCTCTGTATTTTGGGATACACAAGGTATTGTGTTCATCAATTACCTTGAGAATAGAAATAAACATCAATAGTGAATATTATATTTAGAATTATTGGTACATTTAAAGGAAGAATCAACAAAAATCGGTGACAAATGAATAAGAAAAAGTAGTATTTCACCAAGCCAATGCACCATGTTACAAGTCAATCACAACGATAGAAAAACTTCATGAATTGCACTTCGAATTGCTTCAGAATCCACCATGTTGTCCAGATCTGACCCTCCAGCAACTACTGGCTAGTTGCAAAGCTCAAAAGCATACTCAGGGAAAAGAGATTTGGCTCCAATGAAGAAGTGATATCGGAAAATGAGGCATATTTTGAATCCAAAGACAAATCGTTCTAAAAAAGGCATTGAATTATTGAACAAGTATTGGAATCAGTGTATCACCCCAAAAAGAGACTATGTTGATGAATAAAGTCGAATTTTCTATAAAGTTGTTTTTTTTAATTATTAGTGAGGCTTTTTTAGTTATGCCCGGGACTTATTATTGGTGTTTTAAAAGGAGTACTAAAATGAAGTGGTGGTATTTGTGATATATGGCACGAATATAAGGAATGAATTGAATAAAAACGCTTCTGTATACATCAACAAATAATATTTATTATATATTTACAACTGAAGTAGAATTACTATATAATTAATATGTATTAATTGAAGATCACTGTGTGACACGTCCAATCCAAAATGTCGGCTGGTCTAAAAATACAAGGGACGTAACTCACTCTCAAAATCTCTTTGAGGCAAGAGCGATAACTCAGTGCAAATAGTTACTTACTTTTTAAATATAAGATGTTTCATATTTATTTTCTCTTTTAGTTATAAAGGTGTGAAACTGTTCTGTTCGAGGAATTAATTTCAACCATCCTGGGACAGATATTCTTATATATATATATATATATATATATAGGGAAATAAAAAAGTAGAAAATCTAAAGAAAAAGGATATAAAAAAAAATCATGGATAAAAGATTTGTTTGAGAAAGATTTCATTTCTCTCCTGCAAAAATCTTTCTAAAACATTTCGCATGTTCCTACTTAATTAGTTTCGTCTAAATATTTGCATCAAGATAGCAGAGCTTTTTTCCCCCAAGATGCAAATCATTAATTCTGTGATTGCAGCTCATCATTCAATTTTCCATTCCGAACGCAATGTAGATTATTTGCCTGATAAATGTTGAGTAATTGGGAATCTTATCCAAAATGAATAACATTCTCTCCGTTCGTAAAGGATTTTATTGTGCACGGAATTCAACAAATCAAATCAGGAGAACTTTCTCACGGCTACAAAATCTTTTCTTCACAGATTCATAAGTTGAAAATATATCTTGGTATTCCTGATACAAAAATATCTTTTGTGTATTGTTGGCTAATCATTACTATTACCGACATAAATTATTTTAAAGGAAATACCGTTGGGAAATTAGCCAAAACAATTTATTCTGCTTTACTTACTCATTTGTGACCTATTTGCTTAAAATAAGTTGGTACTTTTTAGGAATGTGTATCCAAGAAAATTTCAGTAAAGTACTGAAATCAATTCCGAGTTTCACCGAAAACTTCTGAGACTGGCGAACGTTAACGAACTTCACCAAACTTTTCTTTTTTTTTGCAAAGAAGTTATTTAACAACAGAGACTGTTTATTTTAATCTTGTATTTAAGTGTATTCTGTAATGTTGTTTCAGTACTTCTACACAAGAACGGAACTGTTTTTTTTTAAACCCTAACTTAATCCTAACCTAACCCTTTTAGTAAAGGTAAATGAAAAGGTATCCATAAAATTCCAAATGAAAAGTTGCAAAAGTAAGAAGGGTATCCAAAAAATGGCGTCAAAGTCGGAACTTGATCTTTCTAATTGATTAGAAAAATAATGGTTTGGCAAGTAACAGCACCTTTTTTATTTGTATATTTCGGTAAAAGTTGGAACTTAATTCGGATTTCTCCGTTCGTAATCGAAACTGCTTACGTCACGACTATAAATCTATGGATATCTATTCCTAAAAAGCAGCAAAAAATTAATATAATAGTCATTAAGTTAAATAATCTGCTTTTAGCTATTTTGATTCTGGACAGGAACTAAGTACATAACCAGAGAGGAAGTGAATAAGGGCCAAAAATGCAGAAGCCCTTACTCGCTTTCTCTCCGGTTATGTACTTAGTTCCTGTCCAGAATCAAAATAGCTGAATACGGAATATTTAACTCATTGAGTTAAATATTTACAGTGAAGTAAATTGGTATAAAACTTCTTTTAAATATTAAATATAAAGTGTTTTTACTCAAATAGGTCACAAATGAGTAGGTAAAACGAAATAAATTGTTTTTGACTAATTTCACCAAAGTATTTCCTTTAAAATAATTTATGTCGGTAATAGTAATGATTACCTCTCGTTGTCTTAACTCGTTATGGAAAATTTTTATACAGCCCTGAGTGTGATGTAGTCTTTAATTTTTAGAGTGTTTCATGGTTTCTCCAATTACAGACGTTAGTCCAAAGAAGATAAGTTACAATTTATGTAAATATACAAGTTAGCATCAAATATACAAGTTAGCATCAAATATACAAGTTAGCATCAAATATACAAGTTAGCATCAAATATACAAGTTAGCATCAAAAACCGTTTGTTCGAGACTAGAAGAAAAAGAACACCAAGCATATGACGTGCGCCAATCATGACCACACCTTACATTAAGCGGTGATTTTGAACTTGATTGACTGGAGCAATTTCGTTTCGGCTATTCTTCGTTTTGTATTATCTCCTCCATTTGGCAAAATGGTTAGAGTGTTCGCTAATGTGTCTGGAGGTCGAGTTTAATCCTAAATCGAGTAAGACACACGACTCAAAAAATGGTATTCGATGCTTCTTTGCTAAATACTTCACATTATAAGGTTAGGATCAAGGGTAAGTGGAGTAATGCCGGGGAAGGTGTGACGCCTTACCCTACATCACAGTATAGTAGCCAATGAAAAGGGAGCCTTCGGATCGCCTCTGACTATGGTCGACCACTTTATTTTTTACTAATGTTGAGTGAATTTTGTACCCAATATTAAATCTTTCAAAGCAATCATTTGTACCAGATATTTTAAACTCTTCCACTCTACCCAATAATTATTTTCAGAACATTCTTTCTCCCAAATAAAATTTTTTTTTTTAATATTCCAATAAATTATTTTTCCAAACATTTATTATAGTTTCCTAACCTGATCTGAAACCTAACCCTAACCCTAACCCTAATTAGCAGCCACTTGGATTTATAGTGAGTGGTAAAAAAATGTTGTTAACTGCAATAAAAAGCTACAATCATTAGAAAATGGGGGATCATTTTACATAAATTTATATGTAAAACTGATTCCCACTCTAAATTCTAAAATAGTTGTTTTGTTTTTTGTTTTTGTGTTTTTTTTTCTTTCTTTCTGTCAAGTTTTTCAGAGTGTTCACACGTAATTGCCTAAAAATAGTAGAATCTCATTTTTTTTTTTTTCATTTCCACTGACATTTTTGGGGGGGTGGGGGTAATATAGTATCTGATCTGTCGTCATGATACCATCCTTCTAGGCATTACTTCCTCCTTTGGAAGGGTATTGTAGTATCTGTTCTGTTGTCATGAGACCATCCTCCCAAGCATTACCTCCTCCTTTGGGAGGAGGTAGTGTAGTATATGTTCCTTCGTCATATCTGGGGAGAGCAGTATAGTATATGTTCGTTCGTAATATATACTAGCAAAAACATGCAACCCTATTTTTGCTAGTTCTCTAAATATAAGCAAGTTGACACAATATAAAATTCAACATCAAATATACATCATTTAATCACAATTCTTGTACTATTTTCATCCGTAGGAGTTTTAAAGTTAAAACGTTTTTTCCCCCTCGTAGTATCGCGCTTTAACTTGAAAACAAGATCGATTCAGCTGAGAAGTTACTGTTGGTATCTGTCTGATACCTGGTGCAACATTCATCCTCAACAAGTTGAGCCGACTTCCTCTGAAGGATCAAGTTTCTACGGAACATTAAGTTCACATATATTTTATTTACTTTCTCTCCAGGAATGGGTTTTGATGAAAGTGTTTCTGTGGAACGAACTGGATTCGAACCCGGCACACCCAGGTCCTCAGTACGTGTCCTTAACCACTTAGCCATCGTACCATCCCAATTGCATGTATAGAGTGAGGTCTTGGGAGATTATTTTGACAATGTTAATTTTTGTAGGGAGGTGTTGCCGTTCCCTCACACACAGCGCGTGGTATCCTCAAACGGTCACCCATCTGGTACTGACCAAGCCAAACGTCGCTTAACTTCAGTGATCTGATGAGAACCGGTTAGTAAACCTGTTGATGCCGTAGTAGTTCGAGTTGTACTTGTTGAACGCATTCATCTCATTTTGTTTACATTTTTCCGGGATGTCCTTGCTGTGCAGAGTAGTGACGCTTGAAACACTTTCTGTCTCTTCGGATGTTTTCTATTATCCTAAGCTTCCAGATCAATGTCGAAGCAGTGATATTTCCAGAAATATCTTGTGCGCATGTGCATACTTGAAAATTGTTTAATGTTCTCATTTGTGTACACCATTGTATGTCTCAAGGGGCTTACATAATGTCATCTGTAGCTCTCATGAAAAAAAACAACATCTCTGTGGATTCCCTGAATCCTTGTTCAGTCAATTATGCAAAATGTTGTAATGGGATAGCCTATGCCCCTTTTTTCTATATGGATTTAATATATGTAGAGTGAACACGGCATTGACAAGGGTCTTGCTTCTGATATTAGTAATATTTCACTGATGTCTATTTCTCCATTATTGCACTCTCTATTGTAATAAACTTTTCTTTCTTTCTTATACTAAAATGTTGGTTGTTCTTTACGACACACCAACTCCATATAGGTGGTAGCAAAAACTTTTCTCCCTAACAATTATGTACTGTCACTCTACTCATCGACACCGGGAACTAATAAACACAGTTTACTTTTCACAAAACAGTCCGTCCTTATTTATTATTTGTCTGGTATTAATTTACTACATAATATAAAGCAATACGCAAAGACTTAATGACCGCTCCCGTCCACTCAGATTATATTCCGCGAATATCAGATTACGTTATTTCTAATTCTACCTATTACTTCTATATTAGAATTCATTCCGGATTTCAGCGAATGAAATTAACGAACACAGTTTCTGCAACATTTAAGCATTCAACATGGCGGCTACAATTTCTTGATCGAATCGACATCCTATTTAATTCAATAAGCGCCAAGATACTGGTAGACCCGATACATTTACATTTTCAAAATCATACACCTTTAACACGCATATTATAGAAAACTTGCCCAAATAAATGACCTAAACCGTGTCATTTTTTAACTTTATATTTGTTGGCAGAAGCTGCTAATAAACAAGCTTAGCTTAATTCGCCTATTTTCACATTCATTTTTATCTCGAAACCGTGGCGCAGTCGTTAAGAAGGGAGGTTTCTTGATCGCCAGTTTCAGCGTTCGATCCCATTCTACTCTACCACTTTTTATTTTTATTTTTTTTAATTTAAAACATTCACCAACACGGTAGGGGGGAGAACAATCGGCCGTTTCTTTTTTTATGGAATAGGTAGTACTTTCTCCCGTGCAACGCCGGGCGACGGGTTCCGCTAGTATATATATATATAGTGTTAGTTCAGATCAATATAATTTGAACAGTGTTCCAAGAATTCAAAACCAACTACTAATCGGTGTATGATTGTTTTCAAGACTTTATATATCGATGCTTATGATTATAATATCCTATATTAACTTACTATTTATAAAGTGAGCACGGGTTTGACAATTGTTTTGCTTCTGACTTTAGTAATATTTCACTGATGTCTGTCTCTCCATTATTGCACTCTCTATTGTAATAAACCTTTCTTTCTTCCTTATACTAAAATGTTAGTTGTTCTTTCCACTCAGTAACAACCTTGTCTAGTGTATCCCTTTATCAAGGATACAACAACATCAAATTTTTAGTTATATTATGTAATAACATTTTAATCGGACCCTTTTGTCTGAATTAAGTGGGATTTGGTTTGGTCCTAAGAGGCTCTCCTCCCATGCATCACCTCCTTCTTCAAGTCGAGGGTTAGTTTATTTCCTGATTCAAACAACCAAAGTTGAGGTTAATTTCCCACAGTTCTTTTCGATATATGTTACCAGTCTGTCTTTCCATTGTTGTATTCTCTATTGCAATAAACCTTTCGTTCTCCCTTATATAAACGTGTAGATTCTTTCCACTCGGCAACAACCTTATCTATAGTATATCTTTTATCAAGAATACAACCCAAAAAGAAGCTCATTTTTTCTCCTGGTTCTGCTGAATAAAATGAGTACACCGATGATAAATCTTGTGTGCACCAATTCGTCTTTATCTTTAAATTCTTGACAAATAATGCATAAACAGTAATCTACCAATTCTTTTCAATTACCAATGGATTTGAGTTTTGTTACCTGTGTGATACCATTGAAGCAGAAGGGAGAGCTGGTGCTGGTGTGATTGCAAGAGTTAGGAGTGGATGGAGTAAGTTCAAGTAAAATCTATCATTATTAACAATAAATTTACACTTTGTTACCTTGGTGAATTACAAGTATTTATTTACTCCTCTCCAGGAGTTAGGCACAAGGCCAGTTTTATCTTACTCCCACAAGTAAGATGTGACCCACGGTCGGGTCGGGGAAGTGGGGTTTGAAAAGCCAGCGCCCGAGAGGAGCGCCTCAGGCAGTAAGCAATAAACTTACTCCTCCCCAAATAGGGGAGGCGAAGCCTGGGAGGGTGGACCTCTTAGAACTGCACAGGACAGACCCATAGACCAGCGTAAATCAAGCCCCGAAGGCCAAGACAATACCAGTCTATGGAGTGCAGTATCCATCGGAACAGATACTACACTTTGATCTTAGCCAAAAGGCAAAAGGCCAAGAGTAGGTTTAGAGATGATAACCAATTTGTGTGCAAGAAGTTTAAGACAATGGACACTGGATGAAAACTTAGATGTGGAGAAAGTATATCTGGATGACGAGGCTACTGAGGTTCATCAGAAGTTTTGTTACCTTGGTGATACCATTGGAGCACAGTGAGGAGCTGGTGCTGGTGTGATTGCAAGAGTTAGGAGTGGATGGAGTAAGTTCTGAAAGAAAACATGGGAGGAAGTTATAAGAGTGAATTTGAGAGAAAGAGGGATAAATAAAGACCTGGTTAGAGATAGGTTGGTTTGGAAGTCAATTTTTAAAAGCCATCCAACACATGCCAGCATATGAGCCATACGTTCAACTACTACTACTACTACCATTACTACTACTGATGATGATGATTCAGTACTCACTAGGAGATCTCACACATGTTATCATCAGTGATTGTTCACTGATAATAACAGGTGGTGTTCCCTTGAATCTGAGTGACAACAAGTCCTTCCAGAGTCCAAGTACTCTCCACCTCTTTCGATAACCATTGCAAATGATTTTTCATTATCCCAACACCTGCTTACCTTTGATTTCTCGCTGGCAACAATCATTGGTCTTCTCTGGGATTTGGATGGTCATAAGCCTCCCCAAGGTCCTGTACTCTCCGCAACCTTCCAGTGGAGGTCTGGTTAGTGCTCTCCCTCCTCGGTCTTTCCATCCTCCATGACATTGAGGGGGGGTGGGCAGTTACTGAGATTTCTTGCAATTTCAGTTGCCTCGAGTTCAAGTGTTGTTCCGTTCATGTTTTTGTTTTATTTCTGTTGCAACTTTCATGTGGCTGGCAAGCGTTTGTAGTTTATATTGGTTGGTTTCTGCATTCGAGGATTTTCCTTAAGATTTCAGCTGTTTGTCATCATTGCCATCCGTTGTGTACTTTCGGTTTTCCCTTTGATTCCAGTTTCTCTTAGTCTTTATTGCAGGTTTTTCGAGACTGTTTCTAGTGTTCCTATAATTATTCACTTTCTTCATGTTCCATATTCCTTTGAATTCTTTAGCAATCATTATTGTTGTTACTGTTGTTATGGTTGTTTTTATGATTATTATTATTAAGATTACAACAACAACAACAAAAACAGAATTCCATTCATCACCATTGTCCAGAAAAATAATGTCAGAAATTCCAGTATTTTCACTCTTGTTTGGTTTAATTAATTAAATTCCAGAAAAAGCTTAGAAAATTATCTCAATATTTTTTTCACTTTGTAAATTATTGCCAAAAACTACAAATAAACATTTTTTTAAATAAAATTGCCAAACATTGGAATGTGTTTTGTCATTTTTCTTAATAAAGTAATGTAAAGATTTTTGAATGAAACTCCACAAAAAAATGCATATTAAATGAATTTCTCTATGGAAATATGTTCAAATATGGAATAATCATGTTGACACACCAGTTATCATTAGATCACAGAAGTTAAGCAATGTTGAGCCTGGCCAATACGAGATGGGTGACCATTTGGGAATACCAGGTGCTGTATATAACGGTGAAACCATCATAATAATAATCATCATATTCGGTTTAACATCCGTTTTACATGCTGGCATGTGTTGGATGGCTTTATCAAATTGACTTCCAAACTAACCAATTACTGGCCAGGTCTTTATTTAGCCCTCTTTCTCTCAATTCTTATAATTTCTGCTTATATTTTCCATGGTCTTCCCCTGTGAATTCAACCTGCTATCTCAACTGTTCTACATCTACTAACTCAAGAACTCTCATCCATTTTGTCAATGTGCCATACCATTGACGTCTCCTGTTGTGTACAGATATCCCTATACCGTCTAGATTTAATCTTCCTCTGACGTCATTAGAACTAAGCCTGTCTTTAAGACTCCCATTGTACCATTCTCATGTAATTTCTCTCCATGCAATGCATGTCCTTGATCCTCACCGATCAGCTTTCTCTTCTGTAGATCATAGCACTGTGTACACAATAGAAGTTCTGTTCTCAACCATGTGGCGAATCTCTCCGGAAAGTGTATACTATTGTTGTTGTTGTTTTTATGTTCAAAATACAAACGAATAAGATGAAGATGATATCATTCATTAGCATTAATCTTAAAATTCAAAGAGAGGATAAATCGAATGTAAAAAAAAACACTCATTTCTTCGAAATTAAAAATGAAAATTACTTTGAAAAAGAAAATATATATTTTACTAGCTGTACCTCCCCGGCGTTGCCCGGGAGCAAAAGAAAACTGACTGACACGTTTACAATAAGGGGGTATTCATTTGTGTAACTTTAATTTCGTAATCAAATTATATTGTGAAATAGGTATTTTTTTTAAGTTCGTTTTGTACTTGACGCTAATTGCTTAATAGTAAATAACAAATAATGATCTGTAGTTAATGTGGACGAAGTCGCATAATTTTATTAATATATATTTATTTTTAAGAATTCAAGGGAAATAATAATTGCATAAGATAACTTTCCTTTAATCTGTTTCGATAAGTAAACGAAAATGTCTCCACTCGAACAGTTTTCTTAGCAGGAATAAGTATTTTCAGAAAAAACTAAAGATAAATAAAATATATTCGTGCCAGTGACATAGTGGAAGGAAACAATGAAAAGATAGGCTGGGAGTAAAAGGAAAAAAGGATAGACTTGTTATAAAAGAAATAATTCAAGAACTTTTTAAAAGTTCGTTTTAGTACTTGACGCTAATTGATTAACAGTGAAGAACAAATGATAATGTGTAATTAATATAGAGGCGAGAAACACAAAGACATGCTTGAATTTGTATAATTTAGCTAATGTATATATATTTATTTCTGAAGAATTAAAGGGAGAGAATTGCACATGATAACTTGCCTTTAATCTTTTTCAGTAAGAAAATATGTCTCCACTCTAACAGTTTTCTTAACCGGAATAACTGTTTTCATAAATATTAAAATGAACTGAAATAAGTTATATTTGTGCTAATAACATAGTGGAGGGAAAAAAGCGAAACCGTCTGAATCAAGTATCAATGCGTCAGACGGTTTGCTGTTTCGGTCTGACTTTGAAAATCTGACAAGATAATCTAATATTTTAAATTAAATATGTACTGAAAATGTTATTAAGATTAATTATTTGATCTATGGTAGGTTTTATACGTATATGTATCTGCTAAATGAAATAGGTAAAATGTTCTAATGTAAATCTATACGTACACATACGTAACGAATGTAAAAATAATTCGTTTTTGAAATAAGTTTTAGTGGTTAGAAAATTGGTTGGAGAGTATCAAGAAGAAGATACCCATTTGGTCATACAGAAGAAATAGATCCGTCATGCAACCGCTATAAATGAATTGCAGACTAATCTGTGTTCTAAGAAAAGTATATAAAAAAAGATTCTATCATTTTTTTTTCAAATCTCCTATCAAAAATTGGTAATATTTGCTTTTATGTTAGTTTAGATGGGTTTTTTTAAATTTCAGGTGCAATTTTTCACTGCCATTTTTGTGTCAAAAGGTTGTTCAATGGATTTCACGAATCCTAAAATGAACAGTTCAAAATGAATGGAAAACATCTATAGAATATTTAAGCTTTAAGTAATACCAATTTTGAATAAGATATAAGAAGAATTCAAAATTTTCAAAAAGCACCAACCTTTCCTTCCAGCGGTGTAAAATAGTTTGCCATCTTGTCGGTTATTGTTTTGTTTTTCATTTCGTAAATCTATACAAAATCTCCTTTCTCTTGGTACTAAACTTATTAATAAACTATTTATTTTGTAATTTTATCTGAAGGTATTTAATAACTCGAACAGCCAACATACAAATATAAAAGGGTTTATTACTTTAAGTGAACTATGCAATATGTAGTTATAAGTTTGGTAACTTGCTTGTAATGTATATGGGGAACGATCTGGCTGCCTTTGTACTATCGTCATACTCCCTGAGGCTAGCATAGTCGTCCTTGACAGGCTAATCGGGATGGTGGTTCATTGTGTAAGGAAAGGGGATGTCAGTATTTTCTCTACAGCACCCTTCCTTAAGATTTAAGTAATATCAATTTTGAATAACATATAAGAAAAATCAAAATTTTTCAAAGAGCACAACCCTTTACTTTCATCCTTGTGAAATATTTTGCCGTCTTATTAGTTCTTGTTTTTGTTTGTTTTTTATAAATTGATGCGAAATGTTTTTTTTCTCTTGGTACGATATTCATTAATGTACCGTTTACTCCTTGCATCACTTGACTTTAAGGTTCAAATGAATTGAGGTGTTTGAGAAAATACATAACGGCAATAAAAACGAACAGGATATTCCTTCTTCATTAATTTTGAAACCCCAAATGCCCTTATTTTCCAATTGACCTAGTTGTTGCTTCCCTGAAATAGCATGAACTAATTGGCTACTAGTACATGACTAATGGAACACTAATTAATTGAACTAATCAACTAAATAAAACTCCTATAAATACCGAGTTCTTTATTTGTTGTGCCCATGCTCTTGCCTCTGAGAACAATGCCGGCCGCCTCACCATCGGGCAAGGGCAGCAATGTGAAACCTGAGTCTAAGATTTGCAAAAGTAAATGGCCGGAGGGAACGAAGGGGAGAAGGAGGGAACGAAGGGGAGAAGGAGGGAACGAAGGGGAGAAGGAGGGAACGAAGGGGAGAAGAAGAAGAAGAAGAAGAAGAAGAAGAAGAAGCTTTCTTTCAAATGGTGTTGATGATGCCGATACTCATGTTCAACCATATCATCATCATCATCATCATCATCATCACAGAGATGGCCTCCTTTTACAGTTTACCTGTCTCTTCTTTTTCTTCTTCTTCTTCTTACAGCATAAAATGGCATGAACGCATTCAACACTAATTAACTGACCTCATCAGCACAAACAGTATTATTATGAAAATAGAGCTATCAGCTGTAATTAAGGATTTACTGGGTCTGAAATTATTAGATTGTACAGTTTTCTAATTTCTTTAAAATACACTAATCCACTTTTGGAGATAAGGAAGGAAAGGAAGAAAAGTCGAAGAAAAGTGGAGGAGGGGTAAAAGAAGAAGAAGAAGAAGAAGAAGAAGAAGAAGAAGAAGAAGAAGAAGAAGAAGAAGAAGAAGAAGAAGAAGAAGTGGAGTGGGATAAAAGAGTAATGGACAATCAGTTAATTTTGTCAGATGAAATATGACAGCTGATAAAAAGAAAAAAAAACTTTTGAGATAAATAAATATAATTTCATGAAATATTTTATTCTTTTTTTTTGTGTCCGAAAACATTTTGTTTGTTTTTAGCGAATAAAATTGAATTGGAAGAATCAAATATTTTTCGCTTGAAAATTTATACGATTATACAGAAAATGTAAAAACAAAAAGGATATTATTTTTTAGATGTCTACTCGAATCGGGGTGGGAGGATTTCTCAGTCTGTCACACATAAGTATGAAAGTTTAAATAGCATCCTGAGTTTTTCCGTCATGCTTAAGTTTGCAATTGCATTTTCGCCAGTCTGTCATGCTTAAGCTTGAAATGGCATTTTCGTCAGTCTGTCATGCTTAAGCTTGTAATGGCATTTTCGTCGGTCTGTCATGCTTAAGCTTGAAATGGCATTTTAGTCGGTCTGTCATGCTTAAGGTGAAATGGCATTTTAGTCAGTCTGTCCCGCTTAAGCTTAGAATGGCATTTTCGCCAGTCTGTCATGCTTAAGCTTGAAATGGCATTAACGCCGGTCTGTCATAATTAAGCTTGAAATGGCATTTTAGTTGGTCTGTCATGCTTAAGCTTGGAATGGCATTTTCGTCGGTCTGTCATGCTTAAGCTTGAAATAGCATTTTAGTCGGTCTGTCATGCTTAAGCTTGAAATGGCATTTTAGTCGGCCTGTCCCGCTTAAGCTTGAAATGGCATTTTCGCCTGTCTGTCCCGCTTAAGCTTGAAATGACATTTCTAGCCGGTCTGTCCCGCTTAAGTTTGAAATGGCATTTTAGTCGGTCTGTACCGCTTAAGCTTGAAATGGCATTTTAGTCATTCTCTCATGCTTAAGCTTAAAATGGCATTTTCGCCAGTCTCTCATGCTTAAGCTTGAAATGGCATTTTAGTCGGTCTGTCCCGCTTAAGCTTGAAATGGCATTTTAGTCAGTCTCTCATGCTTAAGCTTGAAATGGCATTTTAGTCGGTCTGTCCCGCTTAAGCTTGAAATGGCATTTTCGTCGGTCTGTCCCGCTTAAGCTTGAAATGGCATTTTAACCGGTCTGTCCCGCTTAAGCTTGACAGGGCATTTTCGTTGGTCTGTCATGCTTAAGCTTGAAATGGCATTTTCGCCAGTCTGTCATGCTTAAGATTGAAATGGCATTTTAGTTAGTCTATCCTGCTTAAGCTTGAAATGGCATTTTCGCCTGTCTGTCATGCTTAAGATTGAAATGGCATTTTAGCCGTCTGTCCCGCTTAAGCTTGAAATGGCATTTTAGTCAGTCTGTCCCGCTTAAGCTTGAAATGGCATTTTAGTCAGTCTGTCATGCTTAAGCTTGAAATGGCATTTTAGTAGGTCTGTCATGCTTAAGCTTGAAATGGCATTTTCGCCAGTCTGTCATGCTTAAGCTTGAAATAGCATTTTAGTCATTCTGTACCGCTTCAGCTTGAAAAGGCATTTTCGCCGGTCTGTCATGCTTAAGCTTGAAATGGCATTTTCGCCGGTCTTTCATGCTTAAGCTTGAAATGGCATTTTAGTTGATCTGTCCTGCTTAAGCTTGAAATGGCATTTTAGTCAGTCTGTCCCGCTTAAGCTTGAAATGGCATTTTAGTCGGTCTGTCCCGCTTAAGCTTCAAATGGCATTTTAGTCAGTTTGTCCCGCTTAAGCTTGAAATGGCATTTTCGCCTGTCTGTCCCGCTTAAGCTTGAAATGACATTTCTAGCCGGTCTGTCCCGCTTAAGTTTGAAATGGCATTTTAGTCGGTCTGTACCGCTTAAGCTTGAAATGGCATTTTAGTCATTCTCTCATGCTTAAGCTTAAAATGGCATTTTCGCCAGTCTCTCATGCTTAAGCTTGAAATGGCATTTTAGTCGGTCTGTCCCGCTTAAGCTTGAAATGGCATTTTAGTCAGTCTCTCATGCTTAAGCTTGAAATGGCATTTTAGTCGGTCTGTCCCGCTTAAGCTTGAAATGGCATTTTCGTCGGTCTGTCCCGCTTAAGCTTGAAATGGCATTTTAACCGGTCTGTCCCGCTTAAGCTTGACAGGGCATTTTCGTTGGTCTGTCATGCTTAAGCTTGAAATGGCATTTTCGCCAGTCTGTCATGCTTAAGATTGAAATGGCATTTTAGTTAGTCTATCCTGCTTAAGCTTGAAATGGCATTTTCGCCTGTCTGTCATGCTTAAGATTGAAATGGCATTTTAGCCGTCTGTCCCGCTTAAGCTTGAAATGGCATTTTAGTCAGTCTGTCCCGCTTAAGCTTGAAATGGCATTTTAGTCAGTCTGTCATGCTTAAGCTTGAAATGGCATTTTAGTAGGTCTGTCATGCTTAAGCTTGAAATGGCATTTTCGCCAGTCTGTCATGCTTAAGCTTGAAATAGCATTTTAGTCATTCTGTACCGCTTCAGCTTGAAAAGGCATTTTCGCCGGTCTGTCATGCTTAAGCTTGAAATGGCATTTTCGCCGGTCTTTCATGCTTAAGCTTGAAATGGCATTTTAGTTGATCTGTCCTGCTTAAGCTTGAAATGGCATTTTAGTCAGTCTGTCCCGCTTAAGCTTGAAATGGCATTTTAGTCGGTCTGTCCCGCTTAAGCTTCAAATGGCATTTTAGTCAGTTTGTCCCGCTTAAGCTTGAAATGGCATTTTCGCCTGTCTGTCCCGCTTAAGCTTGAAATGACATTTCTAGCCGGTCTGTCCCGCTTAAGTTTGAAATGGCATTTTAGTCGGTCTGTACCGCTTAAGCTTGAAATGGCATTTTAGTCATTCTCTCATGCTTAAGCTTAAAATGGCATTTTCGCCAGTCTCTCATGCTTAAGCTTGAAATGGCATTTTAGTCGGTCTGTCCCGCTTAAGCTTGAAATGGCATTTTAGTCAGTCTCTCATGCTTAAGCTTGAAATGGCATTTTAGTCGGTCTGTCCCGCTTAAGCTTGAAATGGCATTTTCGTCGGTCTGTCCCGCTTAAGCTTGAAATGGCATTTTAACCGGTCTGTCCCGCTTAAGCTTGACAGGGCATTTTCGTTGGTCTGTCATGCTTAAGCTTGAAATGGCATTTTCGCCAGTCTGTCATGCTTAAGATTGAAATGGCATTTTAGTTAGTCTATCCTGCTTAAGCTTGAAATGGCATTTTCGCCTGTCTGTCATGCTTAAGATTGAAATGGCATTTTAGCCGGTCTGTCCCGCTTAAGCTTGAAATGGCATTTTAGTCAGTCTGTCCCGCTTAAGCTTGAAATGGCATTTTAGTCAGTCTGTCATGCTTAAGCTTGAAATGGCATTTTAGTAGGTCTGTCATGCTTAAGCTTGAAATGGCATTTTCGCCAGTCTGTCATGCTTAAGCTTGAAATAGCATTTTAGTCATTCTGTACCGCTTCAGCTTGAAAAGGCATTTTCGCCGGTCTGTCATGCTTAAGCTTGAAATGGCATTTTCGCCGGTCTTTCATGCTTAAGCTTGAAATGGCATTTTAGTTGATCTGTCCTGCTTAAGCTTGAAATGGCATTTTAGTCAGTCTGTCCCGCTTAAGCTTGAAATGGCATTTTAGTCGGTCTGTCCCGCTTAAGCTTCAAATGGCATTTTAGTCAGTTTGTCCCGCTTAAGCTTGAAATGGCATTTTCGCCTGTCTGTCCCGCTTAAGCTTGAAATGACATTTCTAGCCGGTCTGTCCCGCTTAAGTTTGAAATGGCATTTTAGTCGGTCTGTACCGCTTAAGCTTGAAATGGCATTTTAGTCATTCTCTCATGCTTAAGCTTAAAATGGCATTTTCGCCAGTCTCTCATGCTTAAGCTTGAAATGGCATTTTAGTCGGTCTGTCCCGCTTAAGCTTGAAATGGCATTTTAGTCAGTCTCTCATGCTTAAGCTTGAAATGGCATTTTAGTCGGTCTGTCCCGCTTAAGCTTGAAATGGCATTTTCGTCGGTCTGTCCCGCTTAAGCTTGAAATGGCATTTTAACCGGTCTGTCCCGCTTAAGCTTGACAGGGCATTTTCGTTGGTCTGTCATGCTTAAGCTTGAAATGGCATTTTCGCCAGTCTGTCATGCTTAAGATTGAAATGGCATTTTAGTTAGTCTATCCTGCTTAAGCTTGAAATGGCATTTTCGCCTGTCTGTCATGCTTAAGATTGAAATGGCATTTTAGCCGGTCTGTCCCGCTTAAGCTTGAAATGGCATTTTAGTCAGTCTGTCCCGCTTAAGCTTGAAATGGCATTTTAGTCAGTCTGTCATGCTTAAGCTTGAAATGGCATTTTAGTAGGTCTGTCATGCTTAAGCTTGAAATGGCATTTTCGCCAGTCTGTCATGCTTAAGCTTGAAATAGCATTTTAGTCATTCTGTACCGCTTCAGCTTGAAAAGGCATTTTCGCCGGTCTGTCATGCTTAAGCTTGAAATGGCATTTTCGCTGGTCTTTCATGCTTAAGCTTGAAATGGCATTTTAGTTGATCTGTCCTGCTTAAGCTTGAAATGGCATTTTAGTCAGTCTGTCCCGCTTAAGCTTGAAATGGCATTTTAGTCGGTCTGTCCCGCTTAAGCTTCAAATGGCATTTTAGTCAGTTTGTCCCGCTTAAGCTTGAAATGGCATTTTCGCCTGTCTGTCCCGCTTAAGCTTGAAATGACATTTCTAGCCGGTCTGTCCCGCTTAAGTTTGAAATGGCATTTTAGTCAGTCTGTCCCGCTTAAGCTTGAAATGACATTTCTAGCCAGTCTGTCCCGCTTAAATTTGAAATAGCATTTTAGTCGGTCTGTCCCGCTTAAGCTTGAAATGGCATTTTCGCCGGTCTGTCATGCTTAAGCTTGAAATGGCATTTTAGTCGGTCTATCCCGCTTAAGCTTGAAATGGCATTTTAGTCGGTCTGTCCCGCTTAAGCTTGAAATGGCATTTTAGTCGGTCTGTCCCGCTTAAGCTTGAAATGGCATTTTAGTCGGTCTGTCCCACTTAAGCTTGAAATGGTATTTTCGCCAGTCTGTCCTGCTTAAGCTTGAAATGGCATTTTCGTCGGTCTGTCATGCTTAAGCTTGAAATGGCATTTTAGTCGGTCTGTCATGCTTAAGCTTGAAATGGCATTTTCGTCGGTCTGTCATGCTTAAGCTTGAAATGGCATTTTAGTCACTCTGTCATGCTTAAGCTTGAAATGGCATTTTAGCCGGTATGTCCCGCTTAAGCTTGAAATGGCATTTTCGCCAGTCTGTCATGCTTAAGCTTGAAATGGCATTAACGCCGGTCTGTCATAATTAAGCTTGAAATGGCGTTTTTGTCGGTCTGTCATGCTTAAGCTTGAAATAGAATTTTAGTCGGTCTGTCATGCTTAAGCTTGAAATGGCATTTTAGTCGGCCTGTCCCGCTTAAGCTTGAAATGGCATTTTCGCCAGTCTGTCATGCTTAAGCTTGAAATGGCATTTTCGCCGGTCTATCATACTTAAGCTGGAAATGGCATTTTCGTCAGTCTGTCATGCTTAAGCTTGAAATGGCATTTTAGTCGGTCTGTCATGCTTTAGTTTGAAATGGCATTTTAGTCCGTCTGTCCCGCTTAAGCTTGAAATGGCATTTTCGCCGGTCTGTCATGCTTAAGTTTGAAATGGCATTTTAGTCGGTCTGTCATGCTTAAGCTTGAAATGGAATTATCGCCAGTCTGTCATGCTTAAGCTTGAAATGGCATTTTAGTTGGTCTGTCCCGCTTAAGCTTGAAATGGCATTTTAGTTGGTCTGTCCCGCTTAAGCTTGAAATGGCATTTTAGTCAGTCTCTCATGCTTAAGCTTTAAATGGCATTTTAGTCGGTCTGTCCCGCTTAAGCTTGAAATGGCATTTTAGCCGGTCTGTCCCGCTTAAGCTTGAAATGGCATTTTAGTCGGTCTGTCCCGTTTAAGCTTGAAATGGCATTTTAGTCGGTCTGTCCCGCTTAAGCTTGACAGGGCATTTTCGTTGGTCTGTCATGCTTAAGCTTGAAATGGCATTTTCGCCGGTCTGTCATGCTTAAGATTGAAATGGCATTTTAGTTGGTCTCTCCCGCTTAAGCTTGAAATGGCATTTTCGCCTGTCTTTCATGCTTAAGATTGAAATGGCATTTTAGCCGGTCTGTCCCGCTTAAGCTTGAAATGGCATTTTAGTCAGTCTGTCCCGCTTAAGCTTAAAATGGCATTTTCATCGGTCAATCATGCTTAAGCTTGAAATGGCATTTTAGTAGGTCTGTCATGCTTAAGCTTGAAATTGCATTTTCGCCAGTCTGTCATGCTTAAGCTTGAAATAGCATTTTAGTCATTCTGTTACGCTTCAGCTTGAAAAGGTATTTTCGCCGGTCTGTCATGCTTAAGCTTGAAATGGCATTTTCGCCGGTCTTTCATGCTTAAGTTTGAAATGGCATTTTAGTCGGTCTGTCCCGCTTAAGCTTGAAATGGCATTTTAGTCGGTCTGTCCCGCTTAAGCTTGAAATGGCATTTTCGCCTGTCTGTCCCGCTTAAGCTTGAAATGGCATTTTCGCCTGTCTGTCCCGCTTAAGTTTGAAATGGCATTTTAGTCGGTCTGTCCCGCTTAAGCTTGAAATGGCATTTTAGTCAGTCTGTCCCGCTTAAGCTTGAAATGGCATTTTCGCCTGTCTGTCCCGCTTAAGCTTGAAATGGCATTTTCGCCTGTCTGTCCCGCTTAAGTTTGAAATGGCATTTTAGTCGGTCTGTACCGCTTAAGCTTGAAATGGCATTTTAGTCGGTCTGTCATGCTTAAGCTTGAAATGGCATTTTAGTCAGTCTGTCCCGCTTAAGCTTGAAATGGCATTTTCGCCTGTCTGTCTCGCTTAAGCTTGAAATGGCATTTTCGCTGGTCTGTCATGCTTAAGCTTGAAATGGCATTTTAGTCGGTCTGTCATGCTTAAGCTTGAAATGGCATTTTCGTCGGTCTGTCATGCTTAAGCTTGAAATGGCATTTTAGTCGGTCTGTCATGCTTAAGCTTGAAATGGCATTTTAGCCGGTATGTCCCGCTTAAGCTTGAAATTACATTTTAGCCAGTCTGCCCGCTTAAGCTTGAAATGGCATTTTCGCCGGTCTGTCATACTTAAGCTTGAAATGGCATTTTAGTCGGTCTGTCCCGCTTAAGCTTAAAATGGCATTTTAGCTGGTCTGTCATACTTAAGCTTGAAATGACATTTTAGTCGGTCTGACATGCTTAAGCTTAAATGGCATTTTCGTCGGTCTGTCATGCTTAAGCTTAAATGGCATTTTCGTCATTTATTCAAAGCAACAGCAGCAGTGAATGTTGCTTTTACATATCGACTATCGATTGGACAAAATCTCAAATCAGCAGTTTCCTTCAAACAATCACAGCACAAGAGATATTTATTTTTAAATCTCGCAAGTAGTATAAAACCCCAACTACAATGTGCTACGTTTTCACTTATCGATGCGTGTATAAACTATTATACACCCGTTGTTGTCGGGAAGCCAAGCTGTTGATCGTTTGCTAATACAATCACTCGGACGCTGATGTTTAGTTTTTAAGGAGGTGTATTCATCAAAAAAAAGTCACAAAGAAAACCATTTTACTTGCATGTGTGAATGCGAGAGAGGAAGAGAACGAGAGAAAGAGAGAGATATAGATATACCAGACTTCGTACACTCATAAGGTTATGTTGTGCCCTCCTACCTTCAATGGGGCTGAAATTGGGAACGCTGACTTTTACGTCTTCTCTGCTTCCACCAGAAAGAGACAGAATTATCTCTCATGATTTTGCTGACTTCTGTTTTATTGATGTCACCCCTGACCCCTAGGTGTCACTAAAACTTTTAAATTCAAATAACACCTTTCGCTATAAAACAAGTGTTTTTCCATATCTTTCCTGTTTTTTTTTTCTTCTTCTTCAACAGACAACCCACATGCGCACGTCACAATCTGGGCTAGGTCCTTTGAGGCCAAAATGCCCTCGACAAGCTGTGCACACATAACGATAGACATTCACAAATCACTGTATGCATAGCGACTGCACATACACACAAGTTCATGATGTACTCTCTCACTGGCAAAACAGGCACGCTAATTGTTTTGGCCCTAAAAGACAAAAAGAAATAAGACAACAAGGAGGTAGTTAACAAGAATATGTATTTACAGAAAGTACAGATGTAATGGGTTGTCGAGCCTCTTTGGTAATTGCCAACAGCAGTCAGAGAGCTTCCTAACACTGCCTAAGAAAGACGTCTCCTCTCTCCTGCCTCCATCACCAACGGATCTATCTTCACTGAAGATATATTCCTCCAAGAAGACTTTCAGCAGTCGAACTTTCTCACTGTATTATTTCTTCCGTCACTTTGATATTGTCCTAACTTTCGCACACCTACACCCAACGGTGTAAGTAACTTAAATAAATACACTTCGTGGTTATTTATAACAAGGGCTTTGTTTTCCTTTTGTTTGCTGTCAGTGTTGTTACAAAATATCATAGAAGTTTGTCTTACAGTCCATGCTAAGATAGGCTCTTATAAAAATGGTGACCCCCCGACGTGGTCTGAACACGCAACATTCTGATATGGAGACAGACAGGCTGCTCATTGGGAAGTGTGCTTCTTTCGGGTTTTTTCTAACGTCTTTGCTCTCTAAAAGTGACAACGAAATCTGCCATCAGTATTTTGTAGAATTGCTTGAATTCGTCATTGCCGAGTTAGTCGGGGGGGGGGGGTATTCAAAGGGGGGCGTAATGTTGACAAATCCTCGGCTGGTATGCTCATTGGATATTCTATCTCTGCTAACTGGACTCTCTCTCTCTCTCTCTCTCTCTCTCTCTCTCTCTCTCTCTCTCTCTCTCTCTCTCTCTCTTGTTCTGCTTCTATTTGCAAACTATTTATAGAGATATGCATGGGCAAATTATAGGCGTAAGAATGATATAATAAAACATGATATATAAAAAAGGGGTGAAGATAACAGGCATAAGTACTAAACGTAATTCTACATAAATGTCCGAAACTCAACCATAATAAACATGAATTGCCAGGGCAAACAATTTATAGAGAAATGTATGGGCGATGTAAGCTAAATACGATTTACTTTTATATGATTTATATGGTTGAATATCTATGTGGGAACGATAGGTGCGACCAGTAAAAAAATTGGCATGGTTAAATGTATATCAAGGATAAATGTATATCAAGGAATAATAGCTATCACTTGTAAATAGAATGTCTGACAAGAAACGCGCCAGAGTCGTGAAAGCCATGCTAAGATAAAGCACTAGGCCAGATATGTCAAGCTAGCTTCAACCCCAGCAACAGAAAGAGGTAAAGCCTTGCTTTGAATCTTGTATATGTGTGGAGCGAATCTTTTTTTTTTGTTTTTGTACTTCCAAATAGAAAAGTGCATTTTCTTTTTGTTCAGTAATGATTCAGGAAAAATAATTTGAATATGTTCCAAAGGAAATGCCTCAAGGATATTCTGAGCCGGCAAAGGTGTTTTTGTTGGGGATTTTTCCATGTATAGAAATTGCATACCATCAAGTGTTGCTCGCTATGCATCGATTTTGAAAGTCTTACCATTCAGTGACTTCTTGCACCAAATCATGCCAGCGATTATTTCGTCCATTTTTCCCTTATTTTCTTTTAGAAAACATGTTGCCTGCGAGCGTGTCTAACCCTAAATATGTTCACTCTGTGGATAGAATTGAATTTTATAAGAAAATATCCATCACAGGTAACATGAATTGGAACAAATAGATAGAAGATATTACCAAGGAATGCGGTCTCCCTCTACCGTTCTAGAAAACTTCTCACACCTGCCAGTATCCTATATCTCTACAAAACCACCATTCGCCCATGCATGGAGTATTGTTGTTACATCTGGGCTAAGGCATCAAGCCCTAATCTCTCCCTCTTACACAGGGTCCAAAAATAGAGCCTTTAATCTAATAAGTGCCACATTGTCTACCAAGTTCCAGCCTCCCGTCCCATCACCGCAATCTTGCATCCCTGTGCTTGTTCTATAAGTACTTAAATGAAATGTTCTCCGACGAACTTGCTGCACTGGTGCACCCTCAACATAAATACCCCTACCAACCCGACAATCAGCAGGATCCCACCTCTTCACTGTAGAGGTCCCCAGATGATGGAAGGCTTTCTACTCTAAAGCTTCTTTCCTCGAACTGATAGCCTTTGGAATTCCCTCCCTGTTCCCTGTTTCCTCGGCTGTACCAACATGCAGAAATTTAAATGTAATATCAACAAACATCTTGCTTCACAACTCCCCACTTAGGATGCCCTTATAAATATAGCCCCTAATTCACAGTAGCCCCTTGCCTCTCAGTGGCAATGTTCCACATTTAGGGTGAATTAAAGTAAAAAAAAAAATGTTTATAAAAGTACAAACATTTTCCAATGATCTTTTAGTCCGATCCAATGGTGATTTGTCATTTTCATGGAATTTATGTGGCTTTAGACGGACATTGTTCTTGTAACATATAAAGTAAAGTCAGGTTTCCCCTATTTCATTGACCGACATAGCTTTCAAAACAAAAGGTAGATAAAACAATCTGTTCACCAGAATTATATGCAAAACGAAATAAATTATTTTCACACGATTTCATCGATTTTAATATTTAATCCTGATCGCTATTTTATTTTATTTCACTCATACATACAGGAAAATTTTTACCTTATAATTAATACTATTACTCTCCCCTTTTTTGTTGTAAATAAATTAATGAACTGTTAAAATATAACAAAGCGATCATGAATTTTCTTTACAATTTTGGCCTTCCATTTTATACCTCCCCGTTACCAACTTTGAAGGAATCAAAATTTTTCAACGTTCACAAGAACATGACAACTATACTATGCAAGAGCTAGTGTTTCTGGCATATAATCTCATCGACAGGAATGTAAATCTACCTTTCGAGGAGATTTTTACTCCAGCGTCACTCTGATCACCTGCAAAAGATGCACCAACGTCGCTTTCGGCTCTATAGAAGAAAGGCAGAATTCTCTGCCAAAGGAGGTCGTGACGATGACTACCATATCCAGGTTTAAAACGGCCTTGGAGAAACATTCAGACTGTATGTGGATATAAATATCTTCTACCTATCTCTTTGCATGGCTTGTTGCACTGTTATTTTTTACCAAATAAATTTGATTTCATTTGATTGTATATGGTATATAATGGTATAGGACGACTACCATATCCAGTTTTAATGTGGCCTTGGACAAACATATGTGGATGTAAATAGCTTCCACATGTTTCTACATGGCTTGTTGCACTATGCTATTTTTTTTTGGGGGGGGGCTAGATAAATTTGAATTTGAAAAAAAGATTTGAATTCTTTGTCATGTGGGTATCTTCCTGTCATAAACCAACACACACTTTGTTTTTATCACCAGTCAATGATATGAGGAGGACACTTTGGTGATGGTCTCATCAGTAAGAGATTTGATCCAGAATGGAATTCACACTCACTGAGCCTTAACTACTCAGTTTTTTATCAGTGGGATTATCTCAAGGATAATGTATATGAAAACAATTCCCAGATGATTCCTAAACTGAAGAGGACCATCGCAGGCAAAATCAGGGCAATTCAAAGAGAGGAATGTGTCAGAGTTATTGTCAATTTTGCACATCGTATTCAGGTGTGCTTATCATTGAACGGCGATCAACAAAGACTGTTGGACATTCATGACTGAAACTTGGTGGACAAGTCAAACATAGAGTGAAGTTTATTTTGTATCAAATATGGTTAAAATTCAAAAAGGATTGTGAATTTAATTAACGCTTTCATGGGCACATGGCACGGAGGGGCTACCCTGTAGGACTGTGTTAATATTTTGATATTTGTTATTTGCATCCTCATCATCAGAATATACATAAATAATCTAAAGAATTAATATTTGATTTATGAGGTGTATACAGAAAGTATCCAATGCTATTTTTCACTCCGCAAAACTAATATCAGAATGGACAAAATAATTTGTGTGAAATGTGGTTTCATCCTTGCTGTGAATACATGAGAATTTTCATGTCGGTAGGTTGAATCAATTTATGGTTGTTATGCCTCTATTCCAGGCCTGCACTTGTCTGATTTTTGCTTTCATGTGAGATGGACAAACGCATTAAACAGGTATCGTAATGGTGATACTCAAAAGTAAATGATCCCGAAGATTCGGCAGGCCTATGACGATGGTGCCATGGGCGAAACTGAAATCAATGAATAGTTGGGTGTACTTGCATCCTTCGGCAGCAAGATGTGCCACAAGACAAGACGATGGGGAAGACCAGCTTCCCCAAGGGAGCATTCTCGTTTAGGTACAAAAATAGCTGAGAATGGCCATGTCGGCATTTCCCGTTAGGGGTGCCTTAGACGATTGGCAATAAACCAACCTCCTCCTCCTCCTGGAGTAGAAGGTAATATATGGGAAAGTTAATCTCCTAGAACCGATCCGAATGATACCTTATTGTGATAAAAAATGGGTAAATTCTGCTCGTCAGGGAGATTGTCCTTATTTGATATATCCTCGGCTGGTCGGAAACCAATCGGCACACCAATCATTCATCAGGCAGAATTTCCATGAACAGTACTTTTTTACGAGGGCTTTCCATCTGTGGAACACATTACCACAGGACTGCTTCCCTGCTGATTACAACTTGGTCGTCTTCAAATTCAATATCTACAAATTCTTGTCATGAACCGCCCCATAAGTAATCAAATGCAGTTCATACCATTGACAGTACTCCCATAGTGTTCGTCATCATTTTGCTGGCAACCATTCCCATCTCATTAACTTTTATCCTCGAGTGGCTCTTGGCCTTGATAAGTGGTGACCCCAATAGTAAAAATAACAGCAAAAAAAACTGTCCCGCTCAAGGAGTGGCAAAACTTTGTCAAACATGGCTGAAGCAAATCGAAGCATTAATCTGTTTCTTTGATCCCTGTGATATTGTGCATCATTGATATGCCATGCAATACTAAACAATCAATGGGCAATACTAAACAATTAATGGGCAATACTAAACAATCAATGGGCAATACTAAACAATCAATATGCAATACTAAACAATTAATGGGCAATACTAAACAATTAATGGGCAATACTAAACAATTAATGGGCAATACTAAACAATCAATATGCAATACTAAACAATTAATGGGCAATACTAAACAATTAATGGGCAATACTAAACAATTAATGGGCAATACTAAACAATTAATGGGCAATACTAAACAATTAATGGGCAATACTAAACAATTAATGGGCAATACTAAACAATCAATATGCAATACTAAACAATTAATGGGCAATACTAAACAATCAATATGCAATACTAAACAATTAATGGGCAATACTAAACAATCAATATGCAATACTAAACAATTAATGGGCAATACTAAACAATTAATGGGCAATACTAAACAATTAATGGGCAATACTAAACAATTAATGGGCAATACTAAACAATTAATGGGCAATACTAAACAATGAATGGGCAATACTAAACAATCAATATGCAATACTAAACAATTAATGGGCAATACTAAACAATCAATATGCAATACTAAACAATTAATGGGCAATACTAAACAATCAATATGCAATACTAAACAATTAATGGGCAATACTAAACAATTAATGGGCAATACTAAACAATTAATGGGCAATACTAAACAATCAATATGCAATACTAAACAATTAATGGGCAATACTAAACAATTAATGGGCAATACTAAACAATTAATGGGCAATACTAAACAATCAATATGCAATACTAAACAATTAATGGGCAATACTAAACAATTAATGGGCAATACTAAACAATTAATGGGCAATACTAAACAATTAATGGGCAATACTAAACAATAAATATGCAATACTAAACAATTAATGGGCAATACTAAACAATTAATGGGCAATACTAAACAATCAATATGCAATACTAAACAATTAATGGGCAATACTAAACAATCAATATGCAATACTAAACAATTAATGGGCAATACTAAACAATTAATGGGCAATACTAAACAATTAATGGGCAATACTAAACAATTAATGGGCAATACTAAACAATTAATGGGCAATACTAAACAATTAATGGGCAATACTAAACAATGAATGGGCAATACTAAACAATCAATATGCAATACTAAACAATTAATGGGCAATACTAAACAATTAATGGGCAATACTAAACAATTAATGGGCAATACTAAACAATCAATATGCAATACTAAACAATTAATGGGCAATACTAAACAATTAATGGGCAATACTAAACAATTAATGGGCAATACTAAACAATTAATGGGCAATACTAAACAATTAATGGGCAATACTAAACAATCAATATGCAATACTAAACAATTAATGGGCAATACTAAACAATTAATGGGCAATACTAAACAATTAATGGGCAATACTAAACAATCAATATGCAATACTAAACAATTAATGGGCAATACTAACTAAAGGTTATATGCTGCCTTTGTGATGCTTAATGCGCAAATCGGTCAGTCGTGTAGGCGGCAAATAATTAGCAACTGCATCACGGCAATGCACCCACATATTTTGCCAACATAATCAAACATTGTCAAGAACAGCACGTCATTTATTTCGATGGACTCTGTACTCTTCCAACTTGGCTCCATGTGACTTTTGGCTCTTCTGCAACCTGAAAATCAAGCTGAAAGGGATGCGATTTGAGTTGCGAAAAGAAAGTATTAAAAAGAAGCAACGAAAGAGGTCTATAGCATACCAGAGATGTTTCAGACATGTTACCAACAGTGACAAAACTGCTGCAAGAAGCGTGTGAATTCCAAAGAGGGAATATTTGGATTTATCTCAAATTATGTATGTAGCATAGTGTGAGATATTCTTTGATCTCCACCTCATCACCAACACCAGCTGTTCATCTCTATGAAGTCGTAGTGGTGATGTGGCAGCTAAAGTTTCTGTGTCTTCCTCTCTCACTTTGTAACTGTAATAATGGATAAACATAAAAGAAAAAAAACTCCAACAATATTGTTGCTCAGTGGCTCATGTGCTTTGATGTTTTATTCTTTTAGAACACTGTCATGTTACACGTAAGCATCCCATCGCCTGCTCACCGACGGGGGGGTGAACAAAGAAGGAAAAAACACGTCTGACACCAATCAACTCATTTGCCAAAGAGAAAGATGTTTAATTTTTTATCGCTACATGTCACTTTGGAATTCCTGATATTCCCAAAATGGTCACCCATATTGTACTGACCAGGCTCAACGTCGCTTAGCTTTAGTGATTTAAAAAGAACCGGTGTGTCAACATCATTATGCTGTATATAGCTGGAAGGTGGGAGAATTTAGAGTTCATACCTTTTGCAATGCAAAAGTAATTAATGCGCGACTGAATATAACAGATAGGACTGCATTTACACTCAGCGCAGCTGATTCTATGGTCCGTAACAGTATCCATAAGGCAAATAACGCCCCCCTGCAAATTTAAAAGTTCCTTAAGTATTTGATAATGTGTCCCCACATGCGACCGTTGCCAGGTGAAAGGTTAAGTTTTTACGCGTATTAACATCGATGTTTTTTACGTGTTCTGATCCGTCCAATCGAAATGTTTCTGTTGTTTTTTGTGCATGTCACGTGATCAAACGAGTAAAAAGAAAATGGCTGCTTTATGAGATTCTTTTTTGCTTTATTTTGTCAGTGGATCAAAATGACCTTTCACGTAAAGAAAGAAATGAACCGCAAATCCTTTGTGTCATTCTCATTGGCCTCCAATAAATGTCTCTTTGCTATTTTGTATGAATCATTCATTCATTTTCAGGATCCTTTGCTGCCATGTTTGGGGGAGAAAAAAAAAACGGAAACAAAAATGCCCCTCTCTCTCTCTCTCTCTCTCTTTCGCTCTCTTTTTTATCTTTCACTCTCACCCGCTCTTTCTTTCTCTTTCTCCCACCCCTATCTCTCTCACTCACTCTTTCTTTTGTTCTTTCTCTCTCGCTTGTTCCCTCTCTTCCTCTCTTTCTTTTTATCTCTCCCCTCTCTCTCTCCTCCCTTCTCCTGTTTGCTCCCCCCTCTCTACCCCCTCCAGCCTTCATTAGCATCTGGGTTCCAGCAGAAAATAATGGTTGTTCTGCAAAGAAAGCAAAAGATATGAATACATAATATAAACACATGTGACGTACTATGTGACAGGCGTATTTGATATTTTTTGCTACTTATAAACGGGGTCCTTTCTTTTCTTGTATTCTTTATAAGGAAACTAGAAAAATACCCGTTCCTGGACGAGTGCATGCTATATTAACATAAACGTTTATTAGCTGTGTTTATTTGTTCTTGAATTTTTTAGATGACGATTGATAATTTGGATTATTGTGATTATTCGGACTACTGTTCTCATCTTGGTCGTCTTTTTCACAACGTTTCGGCCGATATAATTTCTGACCTTCTTCAGGTGCATCTTTTAGAACTTGGGAATTTTTATGTCGAACTCAGGAATTTAGATGGAATTTCTTTATTTCAATTTATGTAATTCACGGGGGAAGAAGTATAAATTAATTATAATTAATTAGTATTAATTATTGTATTCTTTATATTATTTTAATTATTATTAACATTACTATTAATTATTCTTAGTTATTATCGCCTGTAGTAAGAATTGAACCTTCAACCTCCAGAAGTATGTTGCGTAAAACTGATTGTCGATCAACGCCTTTATCCATTGTTATCCACAGACAGCTGTTTCGTCTTTTCAAGCCTCATCAGTGTGGCTAAACGAAGTGAGCGCATCAACCTGGAGATTTGAACCCCGGAATTCATCACTGCTATTCGTAACAGTCCCTCTAAGCCTACTGCTGTTAGCGGGAGAAATATGTGTTGCTTATATTTTTTGTATTCATTTGTTTACCTTTTTATAATATTGACAACTAACAGGATTCAATTTTTATGGTGGTTTCCGCTGAAGTGTAGAGCAAGATTCTTCCATAAAGGCAATTGAATCCTCTATGTTATAAATATTTCTTCCACAAGCAGGTTTGTTAGCTCGGAAGGTAGAGCGTCAGACTGTCACAATCGGTAGTAACTAATGTTCGGGTTCGAATCTCATGGTTGATGCGTTTGCTGCGTCAAGCCACACTGATGAGTCGTGAAACAATAAAACAGCTGTATGTATATATATATATATATATATATATATATATATAACGTATATGTATGTGGATAAAAATTTTTTAATTAAGTATTAAATAAATATATACACACACACATTATATATATAGCAGGAGGGACTAGGACCACTACGTACAGCGAAACAACTTCATTGCCTACGACAACTTGCGCATGGCAAGGCCAGATGGCCTGCGACTAGCATGGAGGACTGATTGCAGCTACGGGATGTCATTTGACTACCGTAGCCGCAGAACACAGTTTTTAATAAAAAAATAATAATAATAATATATATATATATATTATTTAATACTAAATTTTATTTTAATTATTATACACATAATAATTTTTTTTTAATTTAGTATTAAAAGATTATATATATATATATAATTATTAAATACTAAATTCCTTTTTTTTTATTATTATCCACATACGTATCATCCTTGCAGAATCTTCAGTGTGGAGATAACTGTTCAGCCAGTCGCACGATTCGAACCCCAGACATATGTATAATTATTTTTAATAAATAAATATTTTTAATATCCGTAAACATACATATATACTTTGTGTCACCTTATACACTCAGCAGTATATATTATGAAACTGTACCATCGGTGGAACGATTTGAACCCCGTGTCTGAATATTTCGAATCTAAGCTTCTTACCGCGAGGCCGTTGTGATAATCCCACTTCAAATGCGAGAGAAATAAGTTTTGTATTTTTATTTATAAACACACACACACACACACACACATATATATATATATATATATATATATATATATATATATATATATATATGTGATTTTATGAAAGCTTACCAAAGCATTCCTTTCAAGACACCAATGATCACCATTAAAGATATTTTTTCTTACAAATACTATTTATTCAAATTAAATGTTTTTTCCTACACGTGTTTCACTACCAAGCAGTTACTTGCTTGGCAGATCATCAGGGAAATTAAATGTCTGGAATACTGGTTTCAACTGCCGACAAAACACAATGTGGCGTTGTAATAGTTGAGGTCACTTAAGAAAAGAAGAGGAAAAAAATAATAAATAAAAATAAAAATAAAAGTCAAACTTAAAAAGCAAGGAAGAACAACGATAAGAAAAGAAAGTCCTAGAAAAGTCTTAGAAAAGTAGCTTAAGACTTTTCTAGGACTTTCTTTTCTTATCGTTGTTCTTCCTTGCTTTTTAAGTTTGACTTTTATTTTTATTTTTATTTATTATTTTTTTCCTCTTCTTTTCTTAAGTGACCTCAACTATTACAACGCCACATTGTGTTTTGTCGGCAGTTGAAACCAGTATTCCAGACATTTAATTTCCCTGATGATCTGCCAAGCAAGTAACTGCTTGGTAGTGAAACACGTGTAGGAAAAAACATTTAATTTGAATAAATAGTATTTGTAAGAAAAAATATCTTTAATGGTGATCATTGGTGTCTTGAAAGGAATGCTTTGGTAAGCTTTCATAAAATCACATATAAATGCTCTGTACTCTGTAATCGAGTATCATCGAGCTTGTTTTTTATTGGAACAACCCCGGTCTTCACTGAATGATCTATTTTATAAGTGAAAAATCTAAATCTATATATATATATATATATATATATATATATATATATATATATATATATATATTAATGTTATTGGTATAATTGGTCCACCGATTTATAAAATCGGGGACCTATGTTTTGAGGCATTTTCGTCCGTCCGTCCGTCCGTCCGTCTGTCTGTCTGTCTATCTGTCTGTCTGTCCGTCCGTCCGTTCGTCCGGAATTTTCTCTGTCACAATCCATTGAATTTCTCTGAAATTTTGCATGAAGTTGTAACTTTTGTCAGGTTAGAAAGTGACATTCTCCGATTTTTGAAAAAAAATCTGGTTAGGCCCCCAGGGGGTCAAAAGGCCCCAAAATGGCAAAAAATGACATTTTTTGTCCCATAACTTTTCATCCATCCATTTAATTTCTCTGAAACTTGGCCAAAATATGGAGGCAATTGTTCCTAATAGAAAATAAGTATCGTTGAGCTTGGAAAAATCTGGTTCGCGCCCTCAGGGGGTCAAAAGCCCCCAAAATGGCAAAAATTTACCCTTTTCTCCCATAACGTTTGATCCATCCATTCAATTTTTCTGAAACTTGGCCAAAATGTAGAGGCAATTGTTCTGGATGTAAAATGAGCATCCTTGACCTCAGAAAAATTGCCCAAATATATTGCATTTTACACTCGCCACATCGAGTCACATACAGAGGGGGACCACGCATGCGCGGCTTGTTAATATTATTATCATTATTATTCTTATCATGTTTATGGATTTTTATTATTATTACTTAATTCCTTGATTCTGATTTTTCCTATAATACTTAGATATATTTTTAAATAAGTAGAAAAATGTTGATGTTTTTTGCTTGATTGCTATGTGTGATATTGAGAGGAGGCAATGATGCAGAACATATTGGAATTTAAAAAAAATAATAATAAAATATTGAAAATTCTAAATCGTCTTAGAAACGATCGTACGGCAAATATTTGTTGATTTTGAATTCTTGGAACTGATATAAATAATGCTGTAAATAATTTGTCTCACCTTACTCATATATATATATATATATATATATATATATATATATATATATATATATATGCATATATATATATATATTATATCTATAAAAAGGCAGAGAAATAAAATATGATTTTCATTTGAAGATTTGAACAAACATCGAAATATCAAAGTAACTACTTATACTTGCTTTTCTCTAAATATAAAAGAACTCATTTTGTGAAATATTATGTGTACGTCAGCTGGTAACCATTTAAGGATTTATGTTCGCCAAGAGATTATTGTCAAGCTAAGCAGGATGTAAGGGACGGCAAAGGGTCAACCGGTTGGCCTTTGGGGGCCATCGTTCTTTTGTGAGGACAATAGCTAGAGCATGTGGTGTTAGACGAGATAGGAACAAGAACATAAAACTAAGAGTCTGACTTTGGACACCGACGCGATCAGACATAATCAGAAATGACTTTAGAATTGATGATACTCGAAAAGTAAGGAGTGACGCCCCAAATCTGCTGCCCCAATCTTTCTTCTCCCCGACGCCAGCAAAAATGGTGGTAACACCAACTGCCGAATAAAATGGTCCTTCTTCAAATCTGAGACCGAGTTCTTTCTTTTGTTTTTCATAAATGGAAAAACGGTTTTGCATGATTTGTTCCACGGTGTATCCAGGAAAAATGAAACTAAAAATAAAAATTCTGCCAAAAGCTAACCACACTAAAATAATAGGTGATTGTTTTTGGATAAACACCGATTCCAAATCTCCGATTTCAGTAACGGCGGCCATGATGAAGTGGATATTTTCTATTTTACCGAATTGACTAATCAGCTTGTTTTTTTTGTTGAGAGTTAGATTTTCTTCTCTTTAAATTTATTTTTGTTCAAAAAATATCTTGTATTGTTGCATCAAAGTTATTTCTAAAAATCGCTTTGAAATTCTTCGCTTCTGACCGACGCTAAATCCTATAAATGAATGACTGTGGCAGTTGGATTAAAAAAAAATGAATCCAAACAGAGAAATATGCAAATACGTCAAAGAGGAAAGTAAAAAATCTTCAGCATCTTGAGTTGTAATCAGCAGAGATTTTTATTTCATTTTCCTCAAATGGCTTGATTAGAATCCCGAACACCCCCCCCCCCCCAAAAAAAAATAAATAAGGAATTTTGATAAGAAGAGAAAGAATGTCTTGGAATATTCATCATCATCATCATCATCAGTTTAACAACCGTTTTATATGCTGTCATGCGGTAGACGGTTTTAAGAAATTGACTTCCAAAGTACCCTATCTCTGGCCAAATCTTTCCATTAAGTCTCTTTTAATCACTTTCCCTCATCTTTTACTTGGCTTTCCTCTGTGAACTGGACCTGCTACCTCAACTGGTTTACATCTACAAACCCAAGAACTCACATCCATTCTTTCAATGTAACCATACCATCGAGTGTACTCTTCTTATACTGTCCAGATTTAATCTTCCTCTTGGGTCATTAGAACTAAGCCTGTCTTTAAGACTCACATTACACATCCATCGTATCATTCTCCTATCATTTCTCTCCGTGCAACGCATGTCCTCAACCCTCACTGGTCAGGTTTCACTTTCATACATCAACACACAGTTGTTTTTCTACGTTTTAAAAAACCACAACAGCAAAAAATAAAAACGTTCTCTACTATTTGAATGGAGATAAGTTCTGGGACCCTGCATGAAGATAATCTCGCAGAATTTGAATCAGACAAACTAATGCTGTTAAAGTACTGGAGACACTGCTTGATGCAGGTGCTGTAAAGTTATTTCTATTTGAATAACTAGTAAAGAAGCAAAATACGGTCTTTAAATCAAGTGAAACGACGAAGGTGAAAACACGTGTAGACTGTATGGATTTATTACTGGAAACTGATACAAAGAAACGAAAATCTGTGGTCTTATCTCAAAGATAATGTCTATCAAAACAATCCACAGACGATTCCTCAATCGAAAAATGGCATCACAGCCCAAATAAAAACAGTGCCAAAAGAGGAGCGTATCAGTTTTTGACAATGAATGAGTACTCCTTTGTACAACTAAATAAAGATTATTTGCCTGGGTGTAACGCGGTACCCTACACGCTCCTTCTTTCCTTCGTGGCGTGACGGCATCCAATGTAAACATAGGTCGCAGTGCCGAGTAATACAGATACCTCACTCTGATCCGGCGTCACTGAACCACTTGTAACTTAAGTGGTCCACTCGCGCCTCTATCTCGGTACTCACACGTCTGGTCCTCGGCGCAGGAATCCTTCCAGACTGTGAACACCCTCCTTGGGCTCGTGATGTCGTAGTGGTAGAAAAAGAAAGATGGTTCGAACCTCCTCCCGGTCGGATGAATGATGATTGCTTCGCTGGTCTGCTGTGAAGGCAAAGTTACACAAACAACGAACTGACAATAGGAATAATGCAACAACATCGGTTAGGTCTTTTCGTAAGCAATAATTATTTAACAAGATAAACAATTGGTATTAAACTTTAAGTCAAAGTCTGTTTTTCGATAATGGCTTTGTTTACTAAACTAGTCCGTCTTCTCTCTGCATGAAACTCTATTTATGCTTTCCAAGTTGTTAATTAAGTTGTAACTTGTCTACTGAAAACGGTGTGGGGGGACACTATCGTTAACACCACCCAGACAAGAAGCTGTTCGCGCAGCCTCTCGTCCGGTGAATCTTCGTCCCCGAGCCCGGGCGGAGACGTCTGTTCAAAGCGAACCCCAATTTCTAACTGACCGTAACGTCTTCTCGTTTCAACAACAAAAGTCCTCTCGTTTCAGAAAGGCATATCATTACACCCTTTCTTTCTCCAGCCCATTTCTCCATTCCTTCCCTCTCTCTCGGGGCCAGGGTGGGGCATACTGACTTACTCTCCCTCTCTTTCTCCCCTCTCTCTTTCTCTCTCTCTCGTTGGGTGGTACGACAATCGAAATTCATCGCTTAGGTTTTTTTTAGATCTTATCTACACCAAAGAAAACCATTATCCTCTCTCTCATGGCCAGGGTGGGGCATCCTGACCTACTCTCCCTCTCCCTCTCCCCTCTCTCTCTCAGGTTGGGTTGTTTTCTTTCCTGTCACCGTAAAAGACCTATTCTCCCTCTCTCTCTACCATGGGGGGAGGGGAGTGACCAAAAGACTCTTGACCAAAATTGTACGGCCGTTATCAACATCCAGCTCTCTCTGGCTTTGCTCTTCCATTGTATCTGGATGATTACATCTGACAGCTTACACACTTTTTCCCGCCAGCCAGGCACCTACTCTGGCCAATGTTTGGACAGTCGAGATATGTACTAGTTCTTAGATCTCAACGTGTTTCTATGTAGGGCCTGATTTTCCTGATGCATATTAGTGCGCCATAAAGGGGCAGATTGCGTCGGCTACAATCACTGTTTCACATGGGGATGAATGAGTACTCCTTTGTACAAATAAATAAAGATTATTTGCATGGGGATGAATGAGTACTCCTTTGTACAAATAAATAAAGATTATTTGCCTGGGGATTAATGAGTACTCCTTTGTACAACTAAATAAAGATTATTTGCCTGGGGATGAATGAGTACTCCTTTGTACAAATAAATTAAGATTATTTGCCTGGGGATTAATGAGTACTCCTTTGTACAAATGAATAAAGATTATTTGCCTGGGGATGAATGAGTACCCCTTTGTACAAATAAATAAAGATTATTTGCAAGGGAATGAATGAGTACTCCTTTGTACAACTAAATAAAGATTATTTGCCTGGGGATGAATGAGTACTCCTTTGTACAAATAAATTAAGATTATTTGCCTGGGGATGAATGAGTACTCCTTTGTACAAACAAATTAAGATTATTTGCTTGGGGATGAATGAGTACTCCTTTGTACAACTAAATAAAGATTACTTGCCTGGGGATGAATGAGTACTCCTTTGTACAAATAAATAAAGATTATTTGCCTGGGGATGAATGAGTACTCCTTTGTACAAATAAATTTAGATTATTTGCCTGGGGATGAATGAGTACTCCTTTGTACAAATAAATAAAGATTATTTGCCTGGGGATGAATGAGTACTCCTTTGTACAAATAAATAAAGATTATTTCCCTGGGGATGAATGAGTACTCCTTTGTACAAATAAATAAATATTATTTGCCTGGGGATGAATCAGTACTTCTTTTGTACAAATAAATAAAGATTATTTGCCTGGGGATGAATGAGTACTCCTTTGTACAAATAAATAAAGATTATTTGCCTGGGGATGAATGAGTATTCCTTTGTACAAATAAATAAAGATTATTTGCTTGGGGATAAATGAGTACTCCTTTGTACAAACAAATTAAGATTATTTGCTTGGGGATGAATGAGTACTCCATTGTACAAATAAATTAAGATTATTTGCCTGGGGATGAATGAGTACTCCTGTATACACCTGTGTACTCCTGCTCCCAGACCTCAACCCCATATTATCATTTTATCCTTTTTTTACTTTCTGTAATTTTACATTTTTAAGTAATAAATAAAAATAAATCAGCTTAAATTAAATAAAGTCAAATGTTGCTTTTTCTGTTCATAGATGTCCGGCGTGAATAAAGACTCTGTGGTATTATTGTAAAAGATCCTCATACAAAAAAAATATCACCCTCCCCCCCAAAAGAAATCAATACCTATGTTGTAAAGTTTTTTGTTAAAAAAGTCGCGTTTAATCTTTGTATAGGGCTTCGTTTTTAATCACATCCCTGGACGGAAAAAGAAACAGAGACACCATAAATATAATATAGACTAGATCCTCCGGGCCTAGACAGTTTCCCTAATATATATATATATATATATATATATATATATATATATAAAATAAAAAAAATAATTACACATTTTATTAAAAAGAGCGACTTAAAGCGATATTCTTTACCGCTTAGGAAGTGGAAAAATACTAAGAAAACAGCTATGTTTCTATCGCCAGTAAAAACAATAACAAAGACTATATATATATATATATATATATATATATATATATATATATACACACACGGGCCCAAATTCTAGTATATTTCTAAAAGAAGTTAAGATATTTCTTTAAATAATTTTGACTGACGGATAGACAGACAGACAGACGCACATGCACATTCGCAGAATATGTCCCTTATATTCTGAGTGGGTTTATTTCAACTCTTAAGAACTTTTCTATTTTTTACTTTTTCAAACGCATTTTTATTTGGATTCAAATTGTTTGTGATTCATCGTAAAACTCAATTAAATTATTTCAAATAAACAGTTTGTTTTTTGTAGCAAATTTTTTTTCTTTACGTGTTAGTAAAAAAATGCTAAGATATCTTTATTTGTAACTATTTGTGGCAAGGATGACATTTTTTTTTTACTTTTTTCACCTCGAACAAGGTATATTGCCAGTGAAGCATCAAGGGCTACTGTGATAGGAGTTAGGTTTTTTTGGGGAGCAGGCTTGATGGGGAGCTGGGCAGCAAGATGCTTGTTCAGATTAGATTTAAATTTCTGCATGTTTGTACGATCGGGAAACAGGGAGCAGAGAGGGAATTCCAAAGGCAATGGTCCGAAAGAAAAGAAGCTATCAGAATAGAAAATCTTACGGCATCTCGGGACCTCTACAATTACGTATTTACGTTTGGGGGTAAAAGTACAGTTAATATCGAAAAGCGATAAATTCATTTTCATTTGGTCTAAACAAGGACAATCTTTTTAATTGCGTTTTGAGAATTATTCTTATTTATGAGAAGGACGGGGAGAGAGAGGGGGATGGAAGGATACCGAGAGTATACATAACTAGAAAGCATAAAAACACAGAAATCATCACTTATTGGTGATTGTCAGTTTGAAGCGATTTGCAAGTTGCTTGAAACTTATCGTATCATGAAGCAAGATTATGTAAGGATGAGCGCACAAATTCACAGCAGGTTTGCTTTTCTTTACAACAAGACCATTGGGTTCACTATTCTTTATGCGAATATTTTAGACGGAATATTTTTCAAAATGACAGAGGGGCAAATAACACAAGTGACGTGTAATTACTGGTAGGTTGAGAGAGGATAACCAATTTGTGTACAAGAAGTGTAAGACAATGGAGATGGATGAGAACTCAGATATGGAGAAAGTATATCTGGAGCACAGGGTGGAGCAGGTGCCAGTGTGATTGCAAGAATTAGGAGTTAATGGGGTAAGTCCAGGGAGCTTCTGCAGTTACCAACCAGCAGAGCATTACCACTGTTGACCAAGGAAAGAGTCTATAAGGCATGTGTACACAGTGTGATGATGTATGGAAGTAAAAAATGGGCAGTGAGGGTTGAGGATATGCGTTGCATGGAGAAAAATGATATGAGAATGATACAATGGATGTGTAATAGGAGTCTTAAAGACAGGCTTAGTTCTGATGACCTCAGAAGAAGATTTAATCTTGATGGTATAGGGAGATGTGCACAGAAGAGTAGACTTTGTGGTATGGTCACATTGAAAGAATGGATGAGAGTTCTTCGGTTAGTAGATGTGCAACAGTTGAGGTAGAAGACTTAGTTTACATGGGAAAGCAAAGGAAAAGATGAGAGGAAGTGATAAAAATGGACCTGATGGAAAGAGGGATAAATAAAGACCTTTCCAGAGATAGGTTAGTTTGGAAGTCAATTTCTTAAAGCCGTCCAACACATGCCAGCATGTAAAACGGACGTTAAACCGATGATGATGATTATGATGATGATGATGATGATGATGATGACGCATGTATATACAAATACAAGCAAAAAACTACCCACCATCAGACAGTTATTAATCTACCTCTAAGTATTCTTTTTAAATGTATAACTTACATTACAGATCTTTAATATAAATCTATTGTCATTTTAAAAAACTAAGTCTTCATTTAAATTACCTCCCTTGAAAATTAATGAACATAATATTTTAAGAAAGTTTTTTGTAATTTATCATTTATTTTATTTAATCACTTTAATTAATTACTATAATATCGACAAAACTATTGCATATATTTAGGAAATAGGACAGTAAAATTACAAATGAATACCACCAAACATTAATTTATTATGAACTGTTTAAAAAATAGTTATGCAAATTAGGTATATAAATATCTGTGATTAGGTGTTTGCTCTTTACTATATATACAATATTTTTAAAAAACTATTGATCGGCCTTTGTTCCGATGGATACTACACCCCATAAACTGGTATTGTCTTGGCCTTCGGGGCTTGATTTACGCCGGTCTATGGGTCTGTCCTGCGCAGTTCTAGGAGGTTCACCCTCCCAGGCTTTATTGCTTACTGCCTGAGGCGCCTCTACCGGGGAATGCCGACGGGGCTGCCCAGGCAATTTTTAATGGCCAGAGTGCTCACCTTGTGTATGCTCCGTCAAGTGATGTTTCTTGCTGTTTCGTCAGTGTCCAAGCTGTCAAGCCATAGAGGAAGACAGGTTGGCCCTAAAAATAGTGCCTCTTAAGATTGTCAGAGTGGAAGGATTTCTAGACGGTCCCCAGTTCATCAAAAACACTGCAAGCCTTGCCTTTGTAGATTTTGATGTCTTTTTCCGCTGACTGGATGTTGTTGTCGAGTTATACGAATTCCTAGACCGACTTGATGTTGGTGCCGTTTTTCCACTTAATTCTTGGTTGTAGCTGATAAATTCTGTTTTTCCAGTATTAATGTAGGGGCCAATTCCACTGACAGCTTCTCTGATGAGATGGAGAAGTTTGCTAGCCCCATCAATCTTGTCTGAAAACAAAGCAAGCTTATTAGAAACAATAAGAGACGTGGATTACACAGATGACCGGATCTTTGAGCCCTGTAAGGGAATTAAATATAACTAAAGGGAGATAACTATTTTCCATATTTTTACATGGATAAAATTAAGTTAAGAACAACAACTCAGTAAGGATTCATAAATGTTAATTAATGACCATTAACTTTGGCTGTGAAGCAGTGATTGAAATGCCTAAGTGTTATGTCTAGGCACTTAGGCATTTCAATCACTGCTTCACAGCCAAAGTTACTGGTCATTAATTAACATTTATGAATCCTTACTGAGTTGTTGTTCTTCTTCTATTCATTTGATGTCACTTTTCCCTTGTTCAGAGGTTAGACGTTTTCTGATATTATGAAAGCTCACTCTCTAGTTCTCATGGTTCAGCGGATCAACTGTCTGAATATTCCACTCTGTGCGGTCTTGTCTAATCACTTGCTTTCAAGTTTTCCTTGGCCGGCCACTCTTCCTGAGATTCAAGACATCCATACTTCTGCAATGGTTTATCAAGGAGGATGAACGTTCCACATGACCATACCAGTGTAACCGATTCATCCTTAGGATAACCTCTATGCTGTGCAAGTTTAATGCTTCCGGTAAATCCTCTGACCTAATGTATTGGGTTTGGTCAGATTTCATATTGTAGGTACATCTAATCATGGATCTGTAATTGAAGTCAGGCGAGAAATGACTGGGTGACGGTCCAGCATTCACTGCCATATATGTTTCTATATAGTATTTATTTACTCCTCTCCAGGAATTAGGCACAAGGCCAGTTTTTATCTTTCTCCCACAAGTAAGATGTGACACAAGGTCGGGTCGGGAAAGTGGGGTTTGAAAAGCCAGCGCCCGAGAGGTGAGCCCTTTGGCCATTAAAAATTGCCTGGGCAGCCCCGTCGGCATTCCCTGGTAGGGGCGCCTCAGGCAGTAAGCAATAAACTTACTCCTCCCCAAAGAGGGGAGGCGAAGCCTGGGCGGGTGGACCTCCTAGAACTGCCCAGGACAGACCCATAGACAGGCGTAAATCAAGCCCCGAAGGCCAAATCAATACCAGTCTATGGGGTGCAGTATCTATCGGAACAGATACTACACTTTGATCTTAACCAAAAGGCCAAGAACGTTTATAATTGAAGTATCGGTTTGTTTTTGTGTTGTTATCTTTACATGTTGCAAATAAAGTAAACCGACAGACAGTTTTTGTCTTTTCTATATATAGGTGGATTCTTTTTTTGTTTTCAAACAACAGAAACCAGCCATGACAGTTTTGCCACAATTTGATGGTAAGATTTCAAAATACGGACATTAAAAAGGAAAAAAAAATGTTTTTAATACTTGTTGGGTTTAGTGAACAAGAAATAATTGGATGAATTAGTTTTGTTGCTTATAAAACAGAAATGAGTGTTTAGGAAAAAAAAAAATTGTCTTTCATTTTTCTTAGATATTTTGGGCTTTTTTTAATTATTTTATTACTGTTTTTCTTTTAATTGAGTACTTAGCATTTAAATGAATAGAACAAATGATCTCGATGACAACAATAACAGATTGCGCTTTTCACGGTATTGTATTTGTAAGGCAGTCATGTTGAAACGGAAGGAGAGGGATGGACTCCGCCTTCCATATGCTGTGCCCTAGACACGGTGATTCTTAACAAATCACCGCCACTACGGCCATGGACAGTGTGCGATGTCGGCAACGACACTCGTGCGCGTCCAGGCTATGCGACCTTTACCTTTTTTTACCTTTACCATGTTGAAACGCAGGTACTTGTCAGCTCACTGAAATTAAGCAACGTTGAGTTCGGTCATTACGTAGATGGGTGACATTTGTCATAATTCTTAAAGTAGCTGTAAAACCTCTTTCTCTAGTACCCTTGGGAAAGGTATGAATCCATCTTTCAACCCCCTTCTGCTACAGGTGAAATAGTAGTGTCGGATACTTTTTAGACAGGCCTCGTATATATATTTATATATAACTTTTCAGTTATGAGTATCACAGATTAAAAGTGCAAATAAATAAATAACATCATATAAATAACATCATTTATTATGCGATACACTTTTACTTGGAGATTCTTGTTGGTAGAGCGCCGAACAACAGTAACTGGGGTTCTGGTTTTGATTCTTACTAAGTCTAGCTGCACTGATGAGTCATAGAAACGACGAAATACGTGTCTGTGGATGGATAACTATATATATATATATATATATATATATATATATATATATATATATATATATAGAAGAGGTTCATATATATATATATATATATATATATATATATATATATATATATATATATATATATATATAGAAGAGGTTCATATATATATATATATATATATATATATATATATATATATATAGAAGAGGTTCATATATATATATATATATATATATATATATATATATATATATAGAAGAGGTTCATATATATATATATATATATATATATATATATATATATATATATATATATATATATATAGAAGAGGTTCATATATAAAGGTGATTCATAGAAGGCAATAAAATCCAAAGCTGTAACGGATAGACACAAGCTGAAGCAAATTGAGACATATAACGGTGGAATGAGTTATGTAGTTTCACTTTTTTTACGATCTGATGGAAGCTCCATACAGTATGATATTTCAGGAACATTTCCATTTGCCAGATGTATGTTTGACTCTAGTTCAAACGCTCATATATATATATATATATATATATATATATATATATATATATATATGAGATATAGAGATATATAGATATATAGATACATACATACAAGAACAAACCTAAGAAATCTAAGATGCAATTTCTGCACTTCAGAATCTTACCATATAGTTATGTCCAAGGACAGCTTATTGAATAAGAGACATGATGTGGTTCAGAACTGTTTGCATAAAATCGCATATATTCTCTCTCGTCACAAACCTGTATGGAAACCTGACCAATAAATTCTCCATCAACGTAAATTAGAGAATTGTTAACAGTATAAGGAACATTTAAGATAAGGTAGGAAAAATAAACTGAAAACCTAACCTAATTCATAATGATCGGTGCATTAGTTTAGGAGATTTAAATTAATGAGCAGATCATTATGAATTTTGGAATATATATTCTAGGCAAGACGGTGGGCACATTATAGTTTAATAAATGTTAACATTTAGAGGGTGAATATATATAAATTGTTTTTTATGAACTGATCGCAACGTAGTGAGTAACATGGGACATTATTTTTTTGTATTAAGTAATACATTTTAAAAGGATTGTTGTATGTGCATGAACGTCAATAATATGTATGTATTTGGTAAAATTCAATTGAACTATGAATTATGGAATATGTATTCTAGGTAACAGGGTGAGTCATGTAGGCACATTATTTTTTTCTGTAAACTTTACCATTTAGGGGGTGCCAACGAAACCGTACCATACCCCTCAAAGAAAAAAAAAACATTAAAATTTTAAACTAATGCTATATGTATTGCTTCCACCCGTCTTAGGTACTACTAGTATAAATATATATATATATATATATATATATATATATATATATATATATATATATATATATATATATATACAAACTTTATTAAATAAAACGGAGTGTTTATGCTTGATAAGACTTTTTGTTTTTCAATTTTCCGAATGCTCCATTTAGTGTTTTGGTCAAATTGCTGTATGTAAGTTCCATGGAGTTCTTGTTCCATTTTCTTTCTCTTTTCGCGAGTACTTTCGATTTGATTCGTTAAATCATTTTTAGGCGATGTTAGTTTTGGTTTCTTATAAAATATGTCTTTACTGTTGAGTTTTTTTTTTATTATTATAACGACCAGTAATTTACAATTTAAAGGAGCGTCTATAATATTGAGATGTTACATGAGAGCGTGATTACGTTCTAAGAGCGTGCAAGATTCAAAAGTTTGATTGCTTAACCGTTAAGAATTTGATTTGGTTCTGAGCATGTTCAAGATTCAAATGTATAATTGCTTAATGGTTAAGAATTTGGTAACGTTTATTACTATGCTAGACACTTTAAAATGTTGTGACTAGTTTCGTAATTCACATTATTGACTGTGGGATGTTTAGTTGTTATGTAGAGGGCTTCAAGAGTTTTTAATCTTTTGGCGTTAGTATCGTTGGTATTATTACGTTCGACTTTTAATGAACAGATAAAAGAGAGAGAGGGTCACAGAAGTGAGAGTGATAGATACCGTATAAATTTAGAGTGAGGTGTTTAAACACAATACTGTGAAAGAGAGTGAGAGTAATAGATAGAAACTTAGTAAGAAATGTGTCACTTGGTGAGTAAATTGCAAATTACAGCTAATTAGAACAATTAAAATAGAAGTTTTTTCAAGCATAACTTAATTCGAAAACTGAGGAATATTTTAGCGTGTATTTTGTGTGATTAAAATATATACAAAAAAGGCCTTAGGGAAACAAACGCTGATTAACTCAGCTTTAATATATTAATAGATACTAGTGGGACCCATGGACATTCCACGGTGCTTTCTATATCAATCTGTATAATTTAGTGTCAATCATAATATTCCTTTTGAAATAATGTCTTTACTATTAAGAAAAAATTACACTTTCTTCTTCAGTAAAAAAACATTGTCATTGTCAGCAAAATATTCTTTAAATAAATAAAACGAATATGTCTCCTCTTTATTTATTCATAATTGTAGCAATTTAATTTTTTTTAAGCAATAAATATTTTCTGTCTATTTACCGTAAAAATAATTGTCAGTTAAATATTCTTCAAATCAATAAAACAAATGTCAATTTTTGAAATGTTTTTATTTAAAATTGTACTGTTTTAGTCAACGGGACGACATAATTTGATTTTGGAACAATTTATTTTAAAATGGATAAAGTTCGAATTGTTTACCATAGCGACGTCAGATTAATCACCAATCACCATATTTGCTGATTGGACGATCTCATTTTTGTGTGTGTGAAAGGTGATAACGTACGTACGAACATGAAAAGCCTTAGTGTATTATTATATAGAAATTACTATTTCGTGCCAATAGATTATTTTACAAGCTTGAATATTCTGGGGAGTAAGCGAGACTGTTTTTCACATTCATATTTTTCAAAAGTGGCCGAACATCCAATGACGATCCTTGGACTCTCCTTTCGTCATGATGTTTTGACGTTGATTGGTTGGTTGATATTGTTTTGATGGTGGTCATCTGTTCTGGTGCCAATTTGTCCTTTGACTTTTCCGAGGGTGGCTCTTTTTTCGGTAATGTTGTTTAGCCCTGCCTAGTTGCAAATACGAAATGATTGACCACTAAAAGAGAAGAACAATTGTCGTTTTGACGGTCACTTCACTTTCATGTCAGCTTAGCAACATTGAGATTAACAAAAACAGATAATATTGAATAAAACAGTATTTCACAATATTTCTTAGATGTGGTATAGGCACCAACTTAAAAGCCAACATTTAGCATCATGCCCATAGAGTTGTTCACTCCCAGTTATACAGCAAATCAAATAGGAAGAATGGGAGTAGGTGCATGGAAAAAACAAACCACTTCAGACAGTGTATAAATCAGTTCAAACCATGGCCATCCCTACTACTTATTGGTATGGCCATGGTTCAAACGGATATACAGAGGGACACAAAAGGGGAAAGAACGGTTGTTAGAGTAGGGGTATGGAAAAAAACGCATCAAAAGAAAAACATTTTTTATATACAATTAGAAAGAAGATTCACTCCCTAAGAAGAAATATGCAAATATATGAGCATATACAGTGAAAATGGTAGTTAATAGTTCAAATCGCTATTAATCAAAAGGTGGGAAGACTCGATTAAGGTAACGCTTGCAAGAAACATTATTAAACTTTTTAAACCTTTTAGCTTTTCAATTTTTTAATATTATAATTCTTTAATTTTTAATTTCTATTATGATATGGTTTTAATAATGTTTCTTATATATATATATATATATATATATATATATATATATAAAGTGGTGAACTAAAAGCGAACTTTTAGGAAAGGTAAAACCTATTGTGAAAAGTATACAGCTCAATATCCAGGATAGAGCAGATAGATATGCAGAAGGATGAAAAGGAATTAGAAAAGCAAAGGTCAAATCTTTTTTCAATTCAGTTGCTCATAGCAAGGTATATTCCGCAAAAAGGCAATTTATTCAAGTTAAATTTTTCCTTAAGCCAGGCTTTTCAAAGATCAAAATCTTATCAGAGGAAGACGCTGGGATAGATAAGTTGGCAAAGGCCAAAATTTAAAATTTGAGAAAGTAAAATAAAAATTGTAGGGAAAAAAACACAAGGCAAAACTCTGCCTGAGTGCAAGCAAATGTCAGATTGCAAAAACGTCCAGCGGAGAAAGTGAAATGTAGATAGGTAGGTCGTTAAAAGGCACATAAAAGTTAGGTAGGTCGTTAAAAGGCGAAAAAGTATTCGCTATTTAAAAGAAAGTCCTTTAAATGGCGAATACTTTCCACCTCACGTTTTACTGAGCCTTGTTGCATCCACGAACGTACCGTTTATTGGACCTTTTACCCTCTGGATTCTATCTATCTTCGCCGCACCTGAAGATGTGTTTTTTTTAAATTTAACTTTGAATCCTCTCTTGTCACTTCTCGTGCCTTTTAACGACCTACCTATCTACATTTCACTTTCTCTGCTGGACTTTTTGACACCGGACTTTTTTGCAATCGAACATTTGCTTGCACTCGGGCAGAGTTTTGCCTTGTGTTTTTTTCCCTACAATTTTTATTTTACTTTCTCAAATTTTAAATGTTGGCCTTCGCCAACTTATCTATCCCAGCGTCTTCCTCTGATGATAAGATTTTGATCTTTGAAAAGCCTGGCTTAAGGAAAAATTTAACTTGAATAAATTGCCTTTTTGCGGAATATACCTTGCTATGAGCAACTGAATTGAAAAAAGATTTGACTTTTGCTTTTCTAATTCCTTTTCATCCTGTCTACATATATATATATATATATATATATATATATAATATTTGTTATTGTTTATTATCTATGTACGTATACGTTTCGTCCTTTTTAATCAGGACTCATCAGCATAGAGATATGATTATTCACTACCGGTCATGCGATTCAAAACCCCGGACTACAAGTATTTTTCAACTCCAATCCGACGTCGCTAACCGCTAGGCCAATTGTAAACAGCGAATAAACTATGATAATTTTAACACCTTATCGGCGAACTCAACGTCTAAGCATTATATACAGTAAGCTATGAAAATATATTTATGGCAATCAAGCAACACAGAGGCTCCCGCATTTCATCCCCGGGAGAAATCTTCAGGCTAAAATGCATGGAGTTAGTTTTGCCGGGGTTTTTTATATACACGGCTAGCTAGTTAACCAATCAGATTCTTTGTTGTTCTTTTTACCAATCGTTGGGCTTTCCACGAACAAAGGTCCGGTTAGTCTTTCTTCTTATATTCTGTTCTATTGTTCTGTTTTCTATAGAGTGGCCTATACCCTGTTTCTTTACCTAGCTTTACTTACGTTTCGAACACTGTTGAAGTAAATACTGAAAATTGATACATAAAAAACTATATCTCCTTATAAAATTTTATGTGGATACATGAAATAGTAATATATATATATTTCAAATATTTGTACTTGTGTGTTATTATTTCAGACCAATCATCCTGAGGAAATCTCGAAATAAAGACGAAACGTTGATAAATACATAAATAATATTTTTGTTTTGATCCTTTCTAATTTCCTTATGTATTTCCTAATTTAAAGACGAGTAGGAAGTGTACCATGGGTTTATTTTCGGCAGCCTCGTAACTCTTGCTTCCCTTATTTTGTCCTTTAGTCCTCACATTCCATGAGCGATGTTTCTGACAAAGGGGGAAGAATTGCAGTTTTATGGGTCGGAATCTATCCATCTAAAACTAACCTTTGGCTATATATATATTATAATATGAAATGAAATAATAAAATAAGGTGCCAATCAAATTTTATTATAATTCAAAGTTCAAGCAAAGTATCTTAACGTCCTTAGCTCATGAGTTTTCAAAGATAATTCTTCTCCTCAGAGGACCATTACCGCAGCGTTATTACTACAGGTAATAAAATTACACTTTAAAATATATATAAATATATACAAAAATACATAAAAATATATAACATCAAATATATCAACCCAAAAACATACTTTTTTTTTACGCTTTATCTTTTGTTTGATTACTTTATATATATATATATATATATATATATATATATATATATATATATATATATATATATTAGTAATCCAGGTAAGGTTTGTACCCATGGGGTAAAATCCGGAGAACCTTTACTGTGTTTATATAATAGTGTTCCATAATAAATAGAGCTATTTATATATAATAAATATTTTATTTATACAAACATATAGCTACACATCGGAACATGTTTCAACCGCAGATTTGATAAGCTCGATTTCTTCAGGCCCCAAAATAAGTGTCTGCTCTCTGTGTTTTCATATTAATATTTCATGGATGCTGCGTAGCCATATGTTTGTACAAACAATTTTTTAATATATATATATATATATATATATATATATATATATATATATATATTGGGTTTAGTGATTATGCCTTGGAATTTAAACTGCATTTTCTTTCTTTGTTTAAAATGACTCAAAGCTTCTTTAAGCTATTCAGAATTGGCCTCTCGGTTTACGACGTTGCATTTGGGTTGAAAAATACTTGTAATCCAGGGTTTCGAATCGTGTGACCGGTAGTGAATAGTCATACTTCTATGCTGATGAGTCTTGATTGAAAAGAGACGAAACGTATACGTCCATAGATAAATAAACAATAACAAATCTTTATATATATATATATATATATATATATATATATATATATATATATATATATATATATATATATAATGGCTGTGTGGGTGTCGTTAAGCAGTATTCTTTCATTTAAATATTGTTAAACATAACAGAATTCCACAGCTTGACTATACCTTTTTGTATTTTTTCAATTTTTCTAATATTTTTTCTTATGTCAAAATAAAACAAAATTACTGAAAGTTTCATAAGTATCACTAGCACTTTCGATTTTTCCTCGAATCATCTTCAGGTGACAAATGAACAAAAAGCTGGAGAAAAGAAGAGAATTTCAACAATTATATATACATATATCAATTGTCATGGTGTAGTTAATACAGGTGCGGACTGTGTGCTCAGCATGCCGAGTTCAATATCCAACAGGGTGACTGCATCACGTTCACTAATACCCTAGGAAACGTATGAATCCATCTATCCTCTCTCCAACTATGAATTAAATAGTAGGGTAGACTACACTGTGTTGTGCAAGTAGACTAAAAGAGGGAAAACTATGAAATAACACGTTATTCTTTGTTTATTCTAGCATTTGTTCCAGTCGTTGTGAACTTCTCCTTACTACAAAACACAAGCAATGCTGATTCAGAAGAGGTGCAGTTAGGGATTGCGCAGCTCTTGCTTCAGTATAGTGTCTTCAACTTTATAGGGGGGTATCTATTGTCTCTCGAGACGGAAAGGAGTATATATCTATATAGACATCGATAATTATTTTTTTAATAAATATTTATTATCCACAGACACGTTTCATGGGCAGTAACAATCATCAGTGTGGCAAAATATATAACTATACAGAACCCTAGATCTGAGTCACCAATGACTATAATCCAACATCCTTGTTCATGCAGCCGTCGTGACAGCTATATTAAAGAGGATAGAAATAATCCCTATATTTGTTTTCGAATATAGGAAGTCTCAGAGAGCATTCCATCTTTCCCCAGGAGAGAGAACTTTCGTAATATTGCTTGAATAGAAACTTTTCATATTTCGCTCAAAGTGCTCGACTTAAATGAAACTGTAAATAATTATTTTTTAAATAAATATTTATTATCTACGGACATAGAAAGTCACCTGAGAATTTATAAATTATGATTTCAAGAGGGTTGGAGGTTACATCGACCAAAACGTTGTGAAAATAACAACCAAGATGAGAATAGTAGTCCGAATCATCAAAAATATACAAATTATCAATCATCATCTCAAAAATTCCGAAACTTACAATTATATATAGAGCAAGAACATAAGTCAGTCCTGAGATTGCATACCTCTGCCTGACAACGTAAGGATGAGCCAAAATCTTATTTGGGCCTTACTTCTCCATATTGTATGAAGTATTCCCAAAAGATATGCCATGGAAATGTTGATAACTCAAAAAATATTTATCTGATCAGACTGAAATTATGCACGGTGGTTACTGTTATCAAAGAGCATCAGAAACTTGATCGATTATACACCAAAATGTTATGTGTTGTCTACAACAAATCGTGGTGAGACCATGAAGCAAACAAAATGCTGTATTGTTGCCTTATATGCTTGTTCAGGACATCAAATATCTAGGAGGATTTATCGACTTTGGTTATGATATTCATACGTGTATTGGCCAGGCATGGAGCACAATCAACTCACTCAACAAAATCTGAAAAGCTGCTATAAAGAATGAGGCAAAGCTGAAAGTTTTCAAAGCACCGGTTAAATCCATCCTACTCTCCGGATCAGACTCTTGGACACTAAATGTTGCTCGATCTAAGAAACTTGATTGATCATACACCAAAATGGCACGCGTCATCTACAACATATCGTGGCGAGACCATGTGAGAGACAAAATGCTGTAAGGTAGCCTTCATATCTGCAGTTGTTTAACACTGACTTTTAGCGCTGGCTGGACATGTATCCCGACATGACGAACCTGCTGGAAAAGTGCTCCTATGGTTCGCAGGGGTCACGTGACAAACTGAAAGGCCTCATTACAATCAAGACTCTTCTGGAGAAGGACACTGGTATTGGAGCTTCTGGCCGCAATGATTGAGTGAGCATTATGGCGCACAAACTTTGTGAGTGTTGCACCATAAATTGATGAATGACTCAAGACAAGACAAAATCTAAAAAAATGTTCAAAGAATTTCGATTGTAGATTGTATGAAGTAATTGATTTGAAAACATTTTCTTTTATTCGGCAAAACTAGAAAGAAAAAGCTGCGATTATCAACACGTATCTACTGCCAGCAGTTGCTATATGTTGTTGCATGTGTGAAATGGACAGACAAAACAATGATAAAACTCACTGGTTTTCAAAATAACATGATGAAAGCAATGTGTGGAACCAAGTTAACGAACCACGTTAGAATAAAGTATCTTCTACTAAAGATGAAACTTGCGCACATATCATCTGTAGTTAAATGGAAAGAATACGGTATAATCATGTTGACATATCGGTTCCATGTTAGATCACTGAAGGTAAGCAATGTTGATTCTGGCCAGTACCAGATGGGTGACCATTTGGGAATACCAGGCCGTGTATGTTGGAGGACAGCGACACATCTCTGCAAAAAAATAAACAACCCTGAAGATGCCTTTAGCAAGTATTTCAGTATAACCTGCTAATTCACCCATGTTTTTAACACAACAAAACAACTGCTTCTCTCCACCCACCCCAGGTGGAAGTTCTGTTCTTAATCATGTGGCAAGTACTAAATTCACCAACAGGGTGTTGTGAATGAAAGAGAGAAAAACCGGATTAACAAACAAAACATATATATATATATATATATATATATATATATATATATATATATATATATATATATATATATATATTAGACATGTGTCATTGAAGACCACGGAGTTCTCCCTCTTTATGATCTTTCTGGTCAGTTTCTCGACTCGGCGAGCGATTTGTCGGGTTTTTGGTATCAATTGATGGATCATGGCGCCTAATGTTGTGTCTTAGGCTATTTCTCTAGCGCTTTCGGTCTCGCGACCGTCTTCAGGAGTGTGTGTGTTGTTGTTGTTGTTTGTAAAGAGCAGTATTTATGGTTTTATTTTTGGTATATCTAATCATTTGCATATGTATATACATATCTTCGAAGATTATTAGTCTGTTGGTGCAGTTGTTTTTATGTATGACCTTAGTGTTATTTGTTAATATTTGTCTTAGTTCCGTTGATTTTATGTTTTTTTATGTGTGGTAATGTGTCGCTGGATGACACTAGTATCATTTAAGTGATATATATATATATATATATATATATATATATATATATATATATATCGTGGTGTGAAAGATATTTTGAGTGATGAAAGTGTTCGTTTAGAAAAGTTAGAAGTTCTTGTTTTTATTAGACACAACTGTTAGAAGTGTGAATGCATATGTGTTTGTTTTCTGTCAGTGTGAATATGCGTGTGTTTGAGTTCATGAGACATTATGTATATGCGCCTCTGTCAGTGTGTGAATATGTGTGTACTTCTGTGAGTGAGTAGTCGTTTACTTATGCGTCCTTTGTCAGCGTGTGAATATGCGTGTGTGAGTTCAGAAAAGATTGTGCGTATGCGGCCTTTGTCAGTGTGTGAATATGTTGCTGTTTGTCAGTGTGTGAATATGTGTTAGAAGTGTGTATGTTTATATGCTTTAGGCAGCTTTAATTTTTTAAATTAGAACTGTATGGACACACAAAAAGATCAACAGAAAGGTATGTTTAGAAGGTATGGTGGACGGGTGCAAAAAAAACAAAAAACTAAACTACCGAAAAGACGGTGTGGTAATGTATGTTCTTGCACGTCCAGATTAATTAGTCATCTAAAAAAAATTAGTGAGAGACGGGAAATCTTGGAAACAGATAAGACATGATAGATTGTAATCCGCAGTATGCGAAGAAAACGTTTGATGATGATGATGATGATGATTAAAATTTCTTATCAAATGTAATGTTGGAAATATGTGAGATATTAAAAGTACTTATGCGGTGATTAAAATTTGCAGATAAAACGTTAGCATGTAAACAAGAAGTAAAAGTGAGACGGGGGTCAGGTAACTGGAATTTGGTTGCCATTGTCAACCGGAGGGGCACTAGCTAGAGAAAATGATGTCACACAAGATAAGTATGCACGAAGAGCGGGGGGGGGGGCTGTGAGTTGGAAGTGTGACGCGATCAGACATGATAAGAAATAACTTAAGAATCGGCGATAAACGAAGTAAGGGACCAGGCTTCCAAAATCTGCACTCCAGATCTTTCTTCTCCCCAGCACTAGCAAAGACGGGGCAACGTCAACAGCCTAATAAAATGGTATTTCTCCAAATTCGGGATCTAGTTCTTTTATTTGTTGTTGTTGTTGTTGTTGTTGTTTTTGTGCCGACTTTGATTCCAGAGCGAACCCCCACCTCCACCCCCCCACACACACACACCCCACACACACACACGCACACAGCAATCCATAGACGACTAGAGAACCCAAAGATTATTTTGGATGGAGTGTTCTCAGTCCTGTAGGACCGCTGAGACGAGGTATGATTTAATTGTACTGTTGATGATTTAATTGTACTGTTTATGATTTAATTGTACTGTTGATGATTTAATTGTACTGTTTATGATTTAATTGTACTGTTTATGATTTAATTGTACTGTTGATGATTTAATTGTAATGTTTATGATTTAATTGTAATGTTTATGATTTAATTGTAATGTTTATGATTTGCTGATTTGCATTTGATAATAAACATACATTTATTTGATCGCGACAAACAAAGGGGATTGACCTCCCCTTTGAGGGAGGTAATGCAACAAATATACGTCAGTATTGATTTACTCCTCTCCAGGAGTTAGGCACAAGGCCAGTTTTTATCTTACTCCCACAAGTAAGATGTGACCCAAGGTCGGGTCGGGAAAGTGGGGTTTTAAAATTCTCCGGTAGGGGCGCCTCAGGCAGTAAGCAATAAACTTACTCCTACCCAAAGAGGGGGGGGCGAAGCCTGGGAGGGTGGACCTCCTAGAACTGCACAGGACAGGCCCATAGACCGGCGTAAATCAAGCCCCGAAGACCAAGACAATACCAGTCTATGGGGTGCAGTATCCATCGGCACAGATACTACACTAGTAGTGAACAAAGTTGTTTGTTATTTTCTGGCTCTCGTAACGCACGTAATAAAACATCGTTTTGATTGACATCCAAATATCAACCTTGAAATCCTGACGAAGACATTTTTTTTTATTGGTCCAGTTGAGATGGAACGGAAAATAAGACAGAAATAAAAAAAATTTAGAAAATAAATAAATTAAATTATAATATGATGATGGAAGAAAAAAGGAAACAAATAAAAAGATAAACCTGTCATTGTCATTGCAGAGAGTTAAAATAACGGTGTGGGGTGGACGAGAGAGGGGGGGGGGGGGTCGAATGGAAGGGGGTTCAAAATGTATGCAACAAATTTTGAGAAGCTTCAGTGAAAAGATGGAAAAATAATTGAACATTCTCGTGGGCCGATATGCAGTAGCTAAAAATTATCTTTTTTTTTTTAGATTATGACATGCTGAACGTATTCGCGTTAAAAGCCATTTACGTATAACGTATGAAATAGGGGAAAAAAACACCTTTAAAATTAGTAAATGAGCCGATACACTGGCATATTTTTTTAAGATAGACGCTAGTTGATACAAAACTTGGAACGAAGAAGAGGTCAAACGAAAAAAATAAAGTATGTTGGTGAGTTATATAAGAATAAAAATAATTTATTTCAAACAAAAGAATTATATTCTGAAACAAATATTTTAATAAATATTTTAATTGTTTTAAATAAATTATTCCAAGTTCCAAGTTTTATATCGACTAGAAATATGACAGTGTGGCGGCTAATGTACTAATGTAAAAAAATGTTGTTTTTTTCTATTTCATACGTAAATTGATTTTTACGCCAATAAGTTCAGCATGTCATAATCTTTTTTATAAAAATACAATTTTAGAGCTACCGCCTATCGCCTTTCCGATAAAATTATAACGTCGGGAAACTTCACTTTAACATACCCTGCATTACCTGTTTGGAAAATTCGTAACCCTCTCCTCTTCCTCCTCCTTCTCCTCCTAAAAGAACTGTAAGACTGACACATTTCTAGAGAGCTTTCAATGTCTATAAAATTTGAAAGAAAATCTATATTATAATTTTATTTCAATTGCATTTCTGTCTTATGTTTTTAGATAAGTCCACACATCTCGAAGAGAGGCTCTGTCCATCCTGCCAGTCAGTCAATCATGCTTCCGCATTTTAATGTATACTATTTTAGATGCTTGCAAGCATCTCCATCAGAAGCGTTCTCCGTTAGTAGGTCTGTCAGGTTTAAGTTTAAAATAGAATTTTTTTTGGTCTGTCATGCTTAAGTTTAAAATACCATTTTCTTTTCTCTGTCACACTTTATATTTAAAATAGCATTGTTTTTGCCTGTTATGCTTAAGTTTAAAATAGCATTTTCTCTAGTCTGACACGTTTAAATTTTAAATAACATTTTCATGGCTAAACACGCAGCTTGAAAGGACGTATCTTAAGAATGAATATCTTTTTTGTATTTTTTGTGCTGTCTTATTAGTTTTACGATGTTATCAATTGCTCTTTCTCTCTCAGACATGTTAACTATTGCTCTTTGCAATATTCAACGTTGAAGATCTGATCAACAATTTTTTTGCACGCCGAAAACATAATTATATATTTTTTTAATTTGGATAATTTCAATTCGCTATTTTCTTTGTTTTACAAGAAAATATCCTTTTAAATGTATTACCAACAGTTTTTCGTAGACCCCGAATTTCATAAAAAGTCGATAGTCTTTTCCTCTTTTCTGCAAGAAGATTAATTTTCACAGGACAATTTAAATAATTTTTTTTAGCACACTATTCATGATAATGAACAGATCGTCTTAACCATTTAGAATTGAACAGGTCGTCATAATTATTCAGAATTGAACAGGTCGTCATTACCATTCAGAATTGACAGGTCGTCATAACCATTCAGAATTGAACAGGTCGTCATAACCATTCAGAATTGAACAGGTCGTCATAACCATTCAGAATTGAACAGGTCGTCATTATCATTCAGAATTGAATAGGTCGTCATAACCATTCAGAATTGAACAGTTCGTCATAACCATTCAGAATTGAACAGGTAGTCATTATCATTCAGAATTGAACAGGTCGTCATTATCATTCAGAATTGAACAGGTCGTCATAACCATTCAGAATTGAACAGGTCGTCATAACCATTCAGAATTGAACAGGTCGTCATAACCATTCAGAATTGAACAGGTAGTCATTATCATTCAGAATTGAACAGGTCGTCATTACCATTTAGAATTGAACAGGTAGTCATTAACATTCAGAATTGAACAGGTCGTCATAACCATTTAGAATTGAACAAGTCGTCATAACCATTCAGAATTGAACAGGTCGTCATAACCATTCAGAATTGAACAGGTAGTCATTATCATTTAGAATTGAACAGGTCGTCATTATCATTCAGAATTGAACAGGTCGTCATTATCATTCAGAATTGAACAGGTCGTCATTACCATTCAGAATTGAACAGGTCGTTATAACCATGAAGAATTGAACAGGTCGTCATTACCATTTAGAATTGAACAGGTCGGCATTACCATTTAGAATTGAACAGGTCGTCATAACCATGAAGAATTGATTTTTACCTTGGCGATTAAATTCAAGAAAGGAATCCATCAATAAAATAAAAGCTGACGAAAAACTTTTGAGAAATGAATTTAAAAAAAAAAATTCTTAAAGTTTGATTTTTAAATCAAATATTAAATTACTCTAAACAAATAAATAATTGAGTCAACAAATATACACACGAGGCATAGAGTAACCCGAGATAAAGAAATAGAAACACTTGAAACCTGACCAGTGAGGGTTGAAGACATGCGTTGCCTGGAGAGAAATGATATGAGAATGATACGATGGATGTGTACTGAGAGGCTTATTTCTGATGATCTCATAGGAAGATTAAATATGGTCAGTATAGGGAGGTATGCACAGAACAGGAGACTTCGATGGTATGATCACATTGAAAGAATGGATGGGAGTTCTGGAGTTGGTAGAAGTAGAACAGTTGAGGTAGCAGGTTTTAGTTCACAGGGGAAGGCCAAGGAAAAGATGGAAGAAAGTGATACAAATGTACCTGAGGGAAAGAGGGATAAATAATAACCTAGACAGAGATAGGGTAATTTGGAAGTCAATTTCTTAAAGCCGTTTGATGATGATGATGATGATGATGATGATGATGATGATGATGATGACGATGATGACGATGACGATGACGATGACGATGATGATGATGATGAATAAGAAGGGCTAATATTCTCGAAATATTGCGATACTCTGGCATCACACATACGCCTCTAGTGATTGAGGATAAATCTGGAAGCAAGTAAAATTTAGTTATTAAAAGAAAGTCGCCTTGTTATTCAGTATTCAGTTTTTTTCCTTCTTACAACCCGGTATATTTCCGCATTATTACAGCCTTCTATAAATGATCTTAATAATTATGTATTATAATAGAATACTTTTTTGTCGGTCACTTAAAGGCTCTAAAACTATCTGTCAGAATTGCACCAAATTTAGTATGAAGCATCCTTTGAGTGTTTGATGTGTCATGAGTAGTAAAAATTATACTGTTACGTTATGCTTTAGCGATGGGTGTATAAATCCTCTACCCCGTGTCGTCGCCATCACTATCGTCGTTGTGAACCCAAGCTGTTGATAAAACACACACAGGTGGATCTTCTCGTCGACAAATTTTGTAAGCACTTTCCAGAGAGACTCACAGTTGACTCTGTCAAATGCCTTGGTTAAATCCACAAACACCTGACAAAGAGGCACACACCGTTTAATACATTTTTTTAGAAGCTGCTTAGAAGAAAATATTATGTCTACGGTCCCTCGTCCGCCTCTAAAACCAGACTTGGACCTGGGAAGGACATTCGGACAGATATATTTCTCTAATCGGTTTAGCAAGAGTCGTGCAAATACTTTTCCAACTGCAGTAATTTCCACAATCTGACTTTTTACCTTTTACTTTGTACAACATAATCGAGATGGCATCTATCTAGTCTTGAGCAACTGGGTCACCCTGCCATGCTGACAACAAAAAAGAGTAGACCGCACAATGAAAATTCATACCACTATGTGTCAACAGCTTAACAGGAATGCCATCTAGCCCAGGAGCTTTATTTGAGTGGATTTGTTTTATGCACCCAATTATTTCTTCAAGAGTTGGTTCTGCATCAAGTTCAGGACACTGAGGGATACTATCTATTACAGCAACATTCACGTTGAATAGATTGCAAAAGAGATCACGAAAATGTTTATACCATCGATGCATCATTTAATCTGAGGTTTTTAACAAGGTTGTCCCATCTTTTGTAAGAAGTTGTGTAGTTGAAGAAGATCTCGGACCATATGCCTGACGAAGCAGAGCATAACACGTCTTAACATCCATGTGATCATAAGCAGTCTGTATATCCCTGGAGAAGTCAGATCACCATTTGTTTTTAATTTGGTTGAATTTTCAATCCTTAATCATAATAATTATTTAACATTTCTACCCGGTCATGACTGACGGAATAACAATTTATCCCAGTAGATTAAATAAAGGATTCATTTTGAAATTTCGTATAGGTACCGTAGTTCAAAAAGATTCACCTGAAAATGATCGGAGGTTACATCGACCGAAACGTGAAAATAACAATCTAAATGAGAATAGTAGTTCGAATAATGCAAATAATTCTAATAAAATATTGTTTAACTTTGAAAGCATTGTCTTCTTCAAAGTCAAATAATATATGAGTCTTCCAAGAAGTGTTAGGAGAATTAAATATATATTATATAGGTTATTAAAAAAGGAAGAATTAACTGATTTGGCGACGTCGTCAGAAGCGGTCCTAAAAACAATGTATGCCGAGCATTCAAGGAAGAATTTCCTGGTAAAAAAGGCATTCAAGGACCTCGTGGTAGGCCTCCGAGTATGCCTCCAAAGTGTTGGACCGAACAAATTGGAAAGAATTGTGTATCCAGAAAGTGTGCAAACATCCTTTGAAGATTATGCAATAAAGTAAAGTAAAGTAAGTATATTATCAGCAGCAGCAGTAGCAGCATCGGTTTTACGTCCGTTTTATATGCTGACATGTGTTGGACAGCTTTTAGAAAATTGATTTCCAAACTTATCTGTGGTCAGGTTTCTTTGGAAGTCATTTCCTTAATTGAGACAAAACTTTTATAGGCCGGATGACCTTCCTAGCGCCAACTCTGGGAGGTGATGGGGACCGGCATTTTTATCGAGACACCATCTCTAGGCGAGGCTTCACTTGCCCTTCACCGATAAAAAAAAAGCGTGACTCACAAGTCTCTATATATATACTCGCAAGAAATTATACATTTTTCTTCAATTGAAACAATTTTTTTTAAGCTGAATTTAATTTTCTTTTTTAATTTAAAAAATGGTAGAAATCAGTGCTTAGCATTGACAAGTGTTTTTTGTCTTGTTTGTTGACAGGATTGAGTCTGTCGACAAGTTGCTTGGGGAATTGCAAATGGTAACCGCCTCTTCTCTCCGCTCTGATCTTCTCGATTATTTTCTCTAAATTGAAAAACCAAAAGCAGAAAGAAACAAATTGATGATTAAAAATATCAAAGTGTCTCGAGTGATTAGTCGTCAGCATTGGAATGTTGTCACATTGAAATTAACAAATAATTTACCATTTATAATGTTGAATCCAATAACAAAATAGAAAAAAAAACAGTATTTAAACAACATTCCATCTCATTCCTAGCTTAGCAAGTAAAAGGTATTCTTATTTTTAATCGATAATTACGGCAATAAAAATGACCGACACGGCCAGGACACTTATTAAATGAATTGATTCGTATCTCGTCTGAACTGTGAAGGTTTTATGCAATTCTTACGATCAGAAATCATAAACTGTGTAGCATTACCTACCTTTTTCTACACATTTACACGTACATTCACCAGAGCATTTCAGACCCGAATTATCTCTCCTTTCGCGATGGTAGGTGGCGCTCCAATCAGCATATACAAAAGGACTCATAAGAAAATTCTCACTCTCTTTTTCCGGTTTCGCCTCTGTTGAACTCACTCACCAGCACACATGCGTGGGCTACACACACATTTCACGGTATATAAGACATTTCCATTCTCTATCACACACACACACAGACACACACATACCTGTAAACATCATTTTCGGACTTAATTATACATATTTTTATGGACACAATCTCAAAGGGAACCTTGTCGGGTTTGCAAGAAATAATTTGTTTTTCATGTTATCGTTTCCATGTTGTTTCATTGGTAAATGCTTGTATTAAAACATCTATAAGGGAGAGGCGCTATACAAGCGTTGACTGAAAAGAAATTTAGTTTAATAAAACAAAAGTTTCACGGTTTTTGTTAGTTTCAGATCTGTGTAGATTTTTAGTGTGGATCCTAGCTTGAATAGGGTGTTGGCGACGGTCACATCTTTGGAAATGTACCAAGAGCCACGCTGACAATTATAATGTTATAGTGGGGAAGATGAGAAAAATGGATAAAATTGTGAATGTTATGAATAAAAAGTGTCATCATTTAGCAAGTGCTAAATTTGCCAACAGAGTGTTGTGAATGAAAGAGATAAAAACAGGGTTAACTAACAAAACATATTCATATATCTACAAGTTTACAGTTGTGTGAAAGATATTTTGCGTGAGTAAATTGTTTGTGTTTGTTCGAATGTTCCAGTGTGTAAGAAGACACGAGTGTTAGAAGCGTGTATGCCTATATGCTTGTTTTCTGTCAGTGTGAATATGTGTATGTGTGAGTTCATAAGACATTATGTATATGCGGCTTTTGTCAGTATGTGAATATGGGCAGACTTCTGTGTGCGTGAGTTGAGTATTTGTTTGCCTCTACGACCTTTGTTAATGTGTGAATATATGAGAACTTGTGTGAGTTCATAAGATATGTATATGCGGTCTTTATAAGTGTGTGAATATGTGTATGTATGAAGGTGGGTTGTCATTTGCTTCTGCGTGCGTGAGTTGAGTATTCATTTGCCTCCCCTGGCCTCGAAAGGCGGAGGGGAGGGTCGCATAATGTCGTGCCGCGTTCTGTTTTGTCTCTGGTGCTGTTGGAGTCTCTCAGGATCTTGCTCTTTGGTTGTCAAGTTTACTGGACTTTTTTTCTTTTAGAATTTTGCATTTCACATTGGCTTGCGAACTTTATCGCTTCAAACGAGCGGGAGTCCTTTTCATTTGTCGAAAATGTTGAGTTCGCACATATATGTGAAATCCTGTTTTTTTTTTTAATTTATTTCGGCGTGCGGCGAAAAATATAAAGGGTAAGCTAAACGAATCGATAAAGCTTATACAAGTTAGTAACTTTTTTTTTTAACGTCCACGTCATTTTCAAATTCACTTAGACTCAAAATAACATTTTTTTTCCATTAAAAAAATCTATATTTACTTCTTACAAAAAATATAGATATCGAGTATTTTGTAATTATTTTTTTTTATTTAAACTTAATATATTAAATTTATTATTAAGTTAAATATTAAATTAATATAATAATTAATAAACCATTTTGTTATTGTAATTTTTTTCGTCTGATCTCTGCAAAATGACTGTTTTGGGTTATGAATTACTTAAAAGTTAAAACTACTTTCTTTAAATTTAGGTATTTTTTCACCAACTTTTCTTCCAATTTTTCTTTTCTTTTGTAATTGTTCATTTTCTGTAATAGTCGCATATAATTGTATTTCATCTAAACAGAATAATAAAATAATAAAATCTTTCATCTGGATATATTGGATAAACAAATGAGTGTTTTCAAATAAAATATTTAACTCTAAATATTATTCTTATTATTTACAACTAGAGTTAGTGTTAAGTTGTCGGCCGGAGAAAGAGGGGGTAAAACTGTTAACGTGAATTGTAATTAAACTGTTATCTAATAAATCTTTCATTGCGTATATTCTCTTAGTTTCTTAAGGTTTCTAAAATAATGCAATTACCAAAAATACGAAATCACTTTCCTTGTCAAACTTTCGACCGATTTCTGCACGGTGTTACTTCAGATATAAAATCTACAAGAAAAAAAATATCTACACCATACGGGTGATACTTTGGAGTGATATCTACAAGAAAAAAATATCTACACCATACGGGTGATACTTTGGAGTGATATCTACAAGGAAAAAATATCTACACCATACGGGTGATACTTTGGATTGATATCTACAAGGAAAAAATATCTACACCATACGGGTGATACTTTGGAGTGATATCTACAAGAAAAAAATATCTACACCATACGGGTGATACTTTGGAGTGATATCTACAAGGAAAAAATATCTACACTATACTGGTGATACTTTGGATTGATATCTACAAGAAAAAAATATCTACACCATACGGGTGATACTTTGGAGTGATATCTACAAGGAAAAAATATCTACACTATACTGGTGATACTTTGGATTGATATCTACAAGAAAAATATCTACACCATACGGGTGATACTTTGGATTGATATCTACAAGGAAAAAATATCTACACCATACGGGTGATACTTTGGATTGATATCTACAAGGAAAAAATATCTACACCATACGGGTGATACTTTGGATTGATATCTACAAGGAAAAAATATCTACACCATACGGGTGATACTTTGGATTGATATCTACAAGGAAAAAATATCTACACCATACGGGTGATACTTTGGAGTGATATCTACAAGGAAAAAATATCTACACCATACGGGTGATACTTTGGATTGATATCTACAAGGAAAAAATATCTACACCATACGGGTGATACTTTGGATTGATATCTACAATGAAAAAATATCTACACCATACGGGTGATACTTTGGAGTGATATCTACAAGGAAAAAATATCTACACCATACGGGTGATACTTTGGAGTGATATCTACAAGGAAAAAATATCTACACCATACGGGTGATACTTTGGATTGATATCTACAAGGAAAAAAATATCTACACCATACGGGTGATACTTTGGATTGATATCTACAAGGAAAAAATATTTACACCATACGGGTGATACTTTGGAGTGATATCTACAAGGAAAAAATATCTACACCATACGGGTGATACTTTGGATTGATATCTACAAGGAAAAAATATCTACACCATACGGGTGATACTTTGGATTGATATCTACAAGGAATAAATATCTACACCATACGGGTGATACTTTGGAGTGATATCTACAAGGAAAAAATATCTACACCATACGGGTGATACTTTGGATTGATATCTACAAGAAAAAAATATCTACACCATACGGGTGATACTTTGGATTGATATCTACAAGGAAAAAATATCTACACCATACGGGTGATACTTTGGATTTATATCTACAAGGAAAAAATATCTACACCATACGGGTGATACCTTGGAGTGATATCTACAAGGAAAAAATATCTACACCATACGGGTGATACTTTGGATTGATATCTACAAGGAAAAAATATCTACACCATACGGGTGATACTTTGGAGTGATATCTACAAAGAAAAAATATCTACACCATACGGGTGATACTTTGGATTGATATCTACAAGGAAAACATATCTACACCATATGGGTGATACTTTGGATTGATATCTACAAGGAAAAAATATCTACACCATACGGGTGATACTTTGGATTGCTATCTACAAGGAAAAAATATCTACACCATACAGGTGATACTTTGGATTGATATCTACAATGAAAAAATATCTACACCATACGGGTGATACTTTGGATTGATATCTACAATGAAAAAATATCTACACAATACGGGTGATACTTTGGATTGATATCTACAATGAAAAAATATCTACACCTTACGGGTGATACTTTGGATTGATATCTACAAGGAAAAAATATCTACACAATACGGGTGATACTTTGGAGTGATATCTACAATGAAAAAATATCTACACCATACGGGTGATACTTTGGAGTGATATCTACAATGAAAAAATATCTACACCATACGGGTGATACTTTGGATTGATATCTACAATGAAAAAATATCTACACCATACGGGTGATACTTTGGATTGATATCTACAAGGAAAAAATATCTACACTATACGGGTGATACTTTGGATTGATATCTACAATGAAAAAATATCTACACCATACGGGTGATACTTTGGATTGATATCTACAAGGAAAAAATATCTACACCATACGGGTGATACTTTGGATTGATATAAACAAGGAAAAAATATCTACACCATACGGGTGATACTTTGGATTGATATCTACAATGAAAAAATATCTACACAATACGGGTGATACTTTGGATTGATATCTACAATGAAAAAATATCTACACCATACGCGTGATACTTTGGATTGATATCTACAAGGAAAAAATATCTACACAATACGGGTGATACTTTGGAGTGATATCTACAATGAAAAAATATCTACACCATACGGGTGATACTTTGGAGTGATATCTACAATGAAAAAATATCTACACCATACGGGTGATACTTTGGATTGATATCTACAATGAAAAAATATCTACACCATACGGGTGATACTTTGGATTGATATCTACAATGAAAAAATATCTACACAATACGGGTGATACTTTGGATTGATATCTACAATGAAAAAATATCTACACCATACGCGTGATACTTTGGATTGATATCTACAAGGAAAAAATATCTACACAATACGGGTGATACTTTGGAGTGATATCTACAATGAAAAAATATCTACACCATACGGGTGATACTTTGGAGTGATATCTACAATGAAAAAATATCTACACCATACGGGTGATACTTTGGATTGATATCTACAATGAAAAAATATCTACACCATACCGGTGATACTTTGGATTGATATCTACAATGAAAAAATATCTACACCATACGGGTGATACTTTGGATTGATATCTACAAGGAAAAAATATCTACACCATACGGGTGATACTTTGGATTGATATCTACAAGGAAAAAATATCTACACCATACGGGTGATACTTTGGATTGATATCTACAATGAAAAAATATCTACACCATACGGGTGATACTTTGGATTGATATCTACAATGAAAAAATATCTACACCATACGGGTGATACTTTGGAGTGATATCTACAATGAAAAAATATCTACACCATACGGGTGATACTTTGGATTGATATCTACAAGGAAAAAATATCTACACCATACGGGTGATACTTTGGAGTGATATCTACAATGAAAATATATCTACACCATACAGGTGATACTTTGGATTGATATCTACAATGAAAAAATATCTACACCATACGGGTGATACTTTGGATTGATATCTACAATAAAAAAATATCTACACCATACGGGTGATACTTTGGATTGATATCTACAATGAAAAAATATCTACACCATACGGGTGATACTTTGGAGTGATATCTACAATGAAAATATATCTACACCATACAGGTGATACTTTGGATTGATATCTACAATGAAAAAATATCTACACCATACGGGTGATACTTTGGATTGATATCTACAATGAAAAAATATCTACACCATACGGGTGATACTTTGGATTGATATCTACAAGGAAAAAATATCTACACTATACGGGTGATACTTTGGAGTGATATCTACAATAAAAAAATATCTACACCATACGGGTGATACTTTGGATTGATATCTACAATGAAAAAATATCTACACCATACGGGTGATACTTTGGATTGATATCTACAAGGAAAAAATATCTACACTATACGGGTGATACTTTGAAGTGATATCTACAATGAAAAAATATCTACAACGTTCGCCTATCAGTTTTTAGGGGTTTTTTTTTCAATATACAAATCTTTACGTCAAGCCATAATCTTTCAATTCCTTGAGTATGTGCTCCGGTGTTTTGATCGCCGAAATTTTGCTGATGATTTACGGGAAAATGACAAAAATTGAGTTAGTTTCAATTAGCGTAAGCTCTCCACTCGTCTGAATAGATTACTGAGCCTTCAGCGACTTCTCGTTGAATAATTGGCTGACGTGTCGCACGGTCTCTTATTTGTACGTTAGGGTTAGGGTTAGGATTAGGAGTCCAGGCTCGGTAACCAGAGATTCTTTCGAGATCAATTAGGAGACGTGTTTTCCTTTTTCTGTTGATTGTAATATGAGGTGTAGATCGCATAACAACGTGTAGATATCATTCCAAAGTAGATTCATGATACGTAGATAAGACGCCAAAACGGCACCTTCTGCACCTGAAAGCATATAAGATAGAGCTGATTGTATTCGTAAGTTTTGAGTTTATTCTAATCAAATATTCGTCAAAATAATGTTATTCTTATGATTTAAAACGGAAGTTGTGTTTTGATCCCATCGTACTATCATAACTCTTTCCCTCGAGACATATTATTATTTTTATTCTCATTTTTTTAATTTCTATAATTTTTAATTTTTGCTTATTAAAAAAAAAAAGTAAAACATTCTCTTTATTGATTACGGATGTCCGGCGCGATTTTATCGTAAAAGACCCTGATACAAAAGTCATGCCATCCTTAGATTTGTTGAGGATAGGAGATCATCAAAAGAAAAGAATGACAAAGTCTATGCATACAAACTAATTAATTTTTAATAAGATGTAGTTTGCTTGAAGCATTACGTGTAATATATATAGAGAGAGAGGGCCATTAGAAGGTTATCACAACGAAATATAAAAAGTTCGTGATTAATGAGATCAGAGTGTTCTAGAAATGTTTCTGAGTGAAAGAGTTGTTTCTTGTGTAAAGAGAAATTGAGTAGACATGTTCATTTCGGCTGGCGCCGTGTGCGTTTACGTGTGTGCGTGTGTCTGTAAATGAGATAGGCATGAAGATATGTGTGTGTATAATGTATGTATGAACTTTGTATATGCATTCGATGAGCGGCGTGGGTGTGCTTCACTGGCCATGTGTGTCTCTTGTTGTGCTCTTTGTCGAGGGTCTTTCTTGCAAGGGACCCGTGCGTTCCCCGAGAAAGATACAACAGGAAAGAGAAAGAACAACGCTGTGTTTGGGTTTTCATAGTTGGATTTGAAAGTGGATATCTATGGCGTTTTCATTGGTTGAAGGAAACTGCTAATTTGATCTTTTGTCCAATCGAGAGTCGATTCTCTTCGAACAGATTGTTCACAAAATTTTACTCAGGTGAGGTGAGGGGAGTTGTTCTTGATCTTGATATAGGACTTTGTTTTCAGTTACATCCCATGGACAGACACACATCACAAATATTGTACAGATTAAAACATTATATATTTAATGTTAAATAAATACTTTCCCACTCCCAGATAAGCACCTGTTAATTACCCTCTCTTCCTACTCCTCCCACAATCAGTACGCATCAGCCCCCTTCTCTGTGTGTTCCACCCATTCCCCATCTCCTCCCGTTCTCTAAGGAGAGACAGGTGAGTGAATGCTGCTGGATGCCAAACGTAAAAATCTTTTGTTTATGTATATAAGAAGAAGGAAATTAGGTAAAATATAAATCTATTATTATACTAAGGCTGAGTTAATCAACGTCTGTTTCCCTCAGACTTTTTTCTTATATAGTCTTAGATTTAGTTATGTTTGAAAAAACAAACTTTCATTTGAATTGTTCTAATTAGTCGTAATTTGTAATTAACTCATCAAGTGACCCATCTCTTACTAAGTTTCTATCTATCATTTTCACCCTCTCTCACTGTATGTTGTGTGACCTCTCCGCCCCCCGCTCTTATTTTATGTGTCATCTGTTTATTAACAGCCGAAGGTAATAAGGAAAGGAAAGAAGAAAAAGATTGAAATAATCCATTATAAACAAAAGGAAATATCACCAGAGGTAGTACTATTATTAACCCGCAGCTGGAGAGAGAAGGATCGGGAGAGGTGGGGAGAAAGGATATAGTGAATAGAAAGGGACAAATTTTGGATTTTTATTTTTATATTTAACTGGCTTTGCAAACTCACATTTTTCTGATTCAAATAATCTAATTCAATCTCAATGAGTGACACAATGGGTCACATCTTTTTAGCATATATACTTATATTTTATTTTATTATATTTAATTCTCTGTACTCATTATCAATTATCTTTTTTTATCTCTTGTGTTTCTTGATTTTATTTTTATTAATATTTTGTTTTATTTTTCTTCCTGGTTCATTCTGTATTTTAAATATTTTGAATATTTTTTAATTTAATTTGCTGTTTCTTATGTATTTTTATTACTTATATAATCTTTGAACTTACTGATGGAATAATAGATGGTTGCTTGATAGGAGGTTATGTCTCATATACTTAGTGGATATATGTTTTTTGAAATAATACTGAAATTTGATGGGTTTTTTCTAAGTGACTCCTGTGTGTGATATTGTAAAGGGCACTGATGAAGAGACTGTTTGGAGTCATCAAAAGTATAATACAAAATAAAAAAAATCTAAATTGTCTTGAAAACACTCGTACGGCAAATAATCTTTGTGTTTGAATTCTTGGAACTGATAGAAACAATGTTCTGATTTTGTCTATCTCACGTGGGGGCAAATGGCTGACCACCCATAGAAGGTTACCTCCCCCTCCCTCCGTTATTCATCTTATTCTTCGATAAAGGGTATCTTCATTCCAACCGAGTCATTTGCAAAGTGACCAGCTTACAAGTAATGCTGCCAGCATGCGGCTGGAAAAAATTGAATATATCCACCAAGTTCTGCTAATGCCTTTGCATGCTTTAAATATGTCTGGTATTTTTATTAATTTTAACTTGTTTTGTTAGTAAATAGTATTTATTTTCTGTGTTTAAATGTCTGACCACACATATGAAGGTTGCCCCCCTCCCTCCGAATATTTTTACTATGAGAGGGGAACCTATCTTCAATTCTCTGTTATCTCTGGGTGGTGATGTGAAAATTTATTCTATCTGAATATATATATATATATATATATATATATATATATATATATATATATTTAGAGTAAGATAATACTTTAAAGATATAAATAATATCTTTAACCAGTAGACTATCAGGATAAAAACAAAGCTCAATATAGTGTATACTATTTGGATACATTCAATTAATATATATATATATATATATATATATATATATATATATATATATATATATATGTGTGTGTTTGTGTGGGTGTGTGTGTGTGTGTGGAATAGAATTTTTTATACCTGCGGGGGCTCTGAAATACATGACTAGTACACAGGTGCAGGATTACCCAGTCTTGGAGTGATGGACTCGTAGACTTTGTCAGGTCATCCATCTAGGAGAAGGAAAACTGATATAAAAACTGTGCTATTGACTACTCACATCTTGGCAACAAACCGTTGGGGGAAGCCTCCTTAGTCCTGATCGACAACCTTCCTAGAGCTGGAGTCTTGAACAAAATATCCGGATTGCAATATCTAAAATTGCTTAAGGAGTAGATGAGCCCTGCCTATCATCCAGCCGTTGCACTCCTTCTTTGTCTATTAGCCAGACACAGAAGTACTAGCGCAGGGAAACCTCAAAGTTACCCAGTGCTGGTCTTGTTTTCTAACTAAAACAATGAATGCCATCTTTCTTTGTTTCTATCTGGGCAACTTGGGGGAACTTTTTTGTTACTAAGTCTTACATGACTAGTCTGGGTCGCTCTTGTTTAAACAAGTTGAGAGTACAGGTTAGACAGTTTGTCTGGCTGGTGTTTCCGACTGGTAGTGCAGGAGCCGAAACTCTTAGGTAGCACTAAGAAGTGCTGCTCCATCAACAGTTGTATAATATCGTGAGTAACTGTGCGTGCCATGTCGTGCATGGAAAGCAGGCCTACAGTTATCCCCGATAGGCTTTCCCGAGGCTGCAACCACCATGGATCAAGTCATGACTAATGGTCTGGATGTGTGAGCTTATTGGCAATAAACAAGCACCCACCTTGCAATCTCTACTCTATCTTAAAACCAAAACTACAATACAAAGAAAAAGTAACAAACCTAAATCAGACACCAACCAAAAAAAAATCTTCGCCTCTGCCATTGAGGCTAGCATTCACAAATATCCGGGCACTTAGAACCAACATCAACGACGTAGAAACCTTTCTCCTAGCAAACTCCCCGGATATCCTAGCACTAAGTTAAACAAACCTACAATCTTCTATAAACCCCACACTAAGCTCCACACCGTGGGGATCGTTGGCAACCGCACACACAGGTGTATGATATCCTGGTCGCGGTGCCAATGTGTGAACCCCACTCGTACGCACAGTCTTGCCAGACCGTGAACACACTTCAGCCGATCGTCGTAGTGGCAATAAAAAAGAATATGTCGATCGAAATTCCTCTAGGCCGGGATGGCGACGATGATGATGATGACTTCGTCGATCTCGTCGCCTCGTCCAACTCCCACGTTGAAACTGTTTATATCAGCGAGCGATCACTGAGTGAACAGCAATCGGTTGGCTCTGTGAAGGCGAAAGATCATTCAAAGCAGAACAAAAGGAAAAGAATAATGTTCAACAACTCGGTCGGGGTTTTTTGTATTGAAGAGTAATTATTAATGAAATAAAAGAATTAATTTTACATAAGATTAATGTCTACCGTATTCGTAAAAATCGTTGCTCTAAGTTATCTCGTTGGTTCTGTGTGTGTGTGTGTGTGTGTGTACATTCGTTACAAGCGTCCGATCCTAACGACGTCTCTACTCGTTCTGATCTCTCGTAGTTCTGTTCTTCGTGCGTCAAAACATACATTTTCTTATTGAAGATGTCTATCGTCACACCCCCTTCCTCTGCCACATTTCTCTCTGCGTCTCTTCCTCTCTCAGGGGTTGGGAGGATGGACGCCTTACTCCCTTGCCCCTAAAATAAAATGGGATTTCTTTCTGGCCCGTGGTGTTATCATAAAAACAATTGCCCTTTCATTCTCGCGTGTGGGCCGAAGGCTCTCTGCCGTAATTAATGAGGGCAGGCCTAAATGATTATCTGCCAAGTTAGACGGAACAAGCATTGTTTTATTGATATTATTGGAGTTAAATCCAAGATTATGGATTTTGCTAAATCTTTAATTTAACATCTGGACACTCTCCCGACCTGGGAAGGTAACGAATTTTTACTGCAAAACACGACTCAACCAGACGGGCTGACGCCTTGTTCCCGTCGTCTAATAAGTTCGTTTCCACGTCAAATATATACTAGTTTTATATCTCCACTTCGTCTTTACACAGGGCCTAGCATCATCACCAAGATGCATACTAGCGCATAACCAGGGTACCCGATCCCCATGGGCCCCGGATACTTTGTCACACCTCAATCTCCTCACACTCTTTTGTACATGACTGAATACCTCCCACTCTGTCGTAAATACTCTGAAAAACATATGCACGGGCTAGGAGTTTATGTTTAGAACACCCTCCTCTTGACTAGAGAACTTAAGCTAGAATCAGATCATTAAGCCTACATGTGCTTTAGATTAACTTTACAGCACAGTGTTAGTTACTTATATTTCTTATACCATTCTCCTTCGACCGAGGACTGTACCCGGCTTAACTCGGTCTCTTAAAGCATAGATACAGCCCTCTCACTTGATTCGAGTGCGCTAGTACATGTATTTGGGCATTTTAATCCACACCACCGTGACTGACTTGGATTCTCCAGCTATACAGACGCAGCTGGTGACTCCACATATAGTTTCTCCATAGCGCACTCTCTCTCACAGACTGTCACTTTCCCGATCCGCCTCCCTGATCGTGTGGACCAGCAAGTCTCACTTCTCGACCTTTTCTTGACCTCACTGCCCGAGACTTGTGTAACGAATGCCTATAGCCTGCTCAAGAACACTGAGCACCTTGTGGTAATGATTAATATCACCCTAAAATTTTGTCCCAAAGCTGATAAGCTGTTGCTCAAATTGACGAGATACTACAAGCAGGCTGATTTTAATTCCATCAGAGATCACATCAGTGACGCCCCATGGAGTGAAACTTTGTCTCTCCCTACTGATTAGTGGACAAATGAGGTAACCGAATGGATCAAAGCAGGCATTGAAGCACATGCCCTATGTAAACATTATACAGAAAGACCCACTCTCCACAACGGTTCACCTCGGAATGTGCAGCTGCTATTGCACAGAGGCAGAAAGCATTCCAAAAATTCTGCCGCCATAAGTCAACTACAAATAGACAGAGATTTATAGCATCAAGAAAAAATTGTAAGGCAGTGATAGGTGAAGTAAAGAGATAGTATACAGAGATGACCAAAAAACGCATGACCTGGTCATCACCCCATCTCATGTCAGGGACATCATCAAAAACCTTGACACATCCAAAGCATGTGGGTCTGATCTCATACCAGTAATAGTGATAAAGAAATGATATGCTGAACTAGTCCCTGCCCTCTCAAAACTCTACAACAAATGCCTTGCTGAATCTTGCTTCCCCGATAGCTGGAAAATTACCTTTGTGGTATCAGTCTTCAAGAATTATGGAAATAGAACTGACCCTCAGAATTATCGCCCCAACAGTCTACTCCCAATCTTCGCTAAAATTTTTGAATCCTTAATAAATCTAATTATAGTCCGGAATCTCGTTGATGCTAAACTTCTTTCTGACCATCAGTATGGATTTAGGCAAGCACGGTCTACTGCAGATATCCTAACAGTCATCTCTGAATGCATATACCATACACTAGACACGGCAGATGAAGCTAGGGTGGTAGCGCTTGATATATCCAAAGCCTTTGACAAGGTCTGGCATAAAGGTCTTCTCCTAAAAATTAATTCATATGGTATTACTGGACGTATATTTAACATAATTAGATCCTTCCTAACCAAAAGAAAGATCAAAGTTGTCCTCGATGGCCGTTAATCCAAACAACATGACATAAATGCAGGTGTACCCCAGGAATCGATCCTTGGACCTTTATTGTTCCTGATTTTCATAAATGACCTTTCTAATGACATTGTGTCTGAGATGGGTATATTTGCTGATGACACTACACTCTACTCTCGTTATGTGGGCAAAACGGACGTGCACATATCTGAGGCAATGGCTGAATCCTTAGAAATTGACCTCCAGTCTGTAGTGGAATCGGGTCATAAATGGATGGTAACATTTAATGCTGCTTACACAAAGCTCCTCTCCTTCAATTACTACAAGAAACCTCTCGGGCACCGATTGCTATGGCAAATAACACCCTACCTGAGAGTCAAACGTTCAAACTCATCAGCCTAACATTCACAGGTACCATGAATTAGAACAAATACATAGAAGACATTGTCAAGGCTGCCGCAAAAAAGTTGGCTCTCTCTACCGTGCTAGAAAACTGCTCACACCTGACATTATCCTATATCTCTACAAAGCCACCATCCACCCATGCATGGAGTATTGTTGCCACATCTGGGCTGGTGCACCATCCACTAGGCTCTCCCTCTTAGACAAGATCCCAAAAAGAGTCGCAAATCTAATAGGTCCTTCACTATCCACCAAGCTCCAGCCCCTGTCCCATCGCTGCAATGTTGCCTCCTTGTGCTCCCTCGATGTAAATACACTCGACGAACCCGGAAATCAGCTAAATCCCATTCATTCACTGTGGAGGTCTCCAGATGCCAGAGAGCCTTCTACTAGCTTCTTTCCTCGTGGTGTCAGCCTTTGGAACTCCTTCCCTGCTCCCTGTTCCCCCCGACTGTACCGATATGCAAAAGTTTAAAACTAATGTGAACAGGCATCTCACTGCACAGCTCCCAATTTAGGATGCCCCCACCCACCCCCTAAAAAATACTTCACCCTAATTCACAGTAGCCCCATATGTCTACAATGGCAACTTGCCTTGTTTGGGGTGAACTATGTTAAATATAATATATATATATATATATATATATATATATATGTGTGTGTGTTTTCTCTTCAATATAAACAACTAAAAACCAGACATGTTTCGTTCGTCTGATGAGATCATAGTTTTTATTGTTAACGATCAAAACATCTCCATAGATGTGTCGCTTTTGTACATGTTTGTAAAAATAAAGATATTAATTTATATAATATATATATATATATATATATATATATATAATTATAAATATTTGTTTATCTACATATGTATATGTTTCATCCTTTCGGGAATCGTCAGTGTTGCGATGATGATTCATACCGTTCGCAAAACTCAAAACCCCGGAACAAGAGTCATGTTTTTAACTCAAATTCCGATGCCTTAGCTCACACAGTCAGTATAAGCAAACTGATAAATCAGCAAAAGATTAAACCTATTAAAGGCAACTGTCGTCAAGAGTGTTCAACTACTGAAGGAACATGCATTAAAGCTACGCCGACGGCTGTGTTAATACTACTCACTACAGCGCCCAGCCTAGATTGGGAGCAACAAATAGACAAATATATATATATATATATATATATATATATATATATATATATATATATATATATATATAATTAATTTTATACATACATAAAAGTAATCCATGGACACGTGTTTCTAACTTAGACAAGGATCGAACCTTCGATATTGATTTCCAGCGTCTTAGCATTCAACTACGATGCCCTGCCTAAAAAATGTACGATTTTTATCACCTAAATAGTTAATGTATTTTTATGTAATGTAATAGTTTTTATTCGTGATAGCAACGTTCGTTGTTTTGTTTTTTGGGGTTTTTTTTTCTTACTACTATTTCGATTCTTTCACTTCCTAAGTGATTAAGATGCAAAAACTTTATATATATATATATATATATATTTGTTGAAAGCCAAACAAACAATGGCGATTTTTTCCAATAAATTATTTATTCACTTTAAAAACTTGAATTTTCGATGTAAGACCTCATAATCATAAGTAATAGACATTTGTATATCGATAAAATATTAAAATTATATATATATGTGTGTGTGTGTTGTAGCTATGTATATTACTATAGATATATTGATAGATGGTCTAAGCAGTAAATAAATGCAACCCTTGATAAACAACTTTTAATAATTTCCTCGTTTCTTTTTTTCTTTCTTGCTTTTTGAATATTTGATTGTCTTCAGGGGAAACAATTTCGTTGCCATTCTGAGTAAAAATTTCTGATAAATACCACCGAGAAAATATAAAACCGAAAATCTTCAATTGGATAACAATTTAGTTTCTGTTTTATTCTTGTTGTGATTTTGTTTTCCTCTTTTGTTTATATGAAGTTGATTTAAATACACACATTTACTGTTTGTGGATACACCATTTCTTTTGATTGGGAATCTTTCTTTCTGTTTCTGTTGCAAACCCAGGCAGAATTTTAAGCCAGAACCATTTTCTACCAGAATTTTATCAAAATAAAAAATATATATTTCTCATTTCTTTTTAATCTTCTTTGAAGAGTCGTTTTTTATGCAAGTTTTAGTCTCATTAAATCTGAAAAAAGGATTAAAGTGAATTAAAAAAAATAGTTATTTGGCAGTGTTCGCTAATGGCCTGGGAGATCCAGGTTCAATCTTGAGTCGAGCCATACGAAAGACTCAAAAAATGATACTTGATACCCTTATGCTCAACACTTAGGATCAAGGGTAAGTGGAACAATCCAGGGAAAGAATTGATGCTGGCATCCTCTACATCTCAGTGTATTAGCGAATGAAAAGCAAACTTTCGGGTCACCTTGGACTATGGACGATCCATTTATTATTTTCCAGAATATCTTCTATTTCCTCAGTGATCAACTCATGTTGATATTGTCTGTGCATCATTGGATCAATAAATTTGATATAATGCATGATTGTCATCTGTCTCCATGAATCGCTAGTCGACTATAGCTGTTGATGTTATGATGATAATCACGATGCTGCTGCTGCTGTTTTTGTTGTTGTTATGAAGATCGTGCCTCAAGATTGTCTGGTCTGCATGACGTCATCCTCATTGGTCGCAGCTATTCATTAACTTGCTAGATTGCAGGTTTTTATCCCTGATATCGAGAGCAGCAAAGCTCAGAAGTTGCATGCGAAGTTAGGGAAAGTTTGACCCAGAACATACAAAGGAATGCTGCGGAAGCAACGTTGCCACTTTCGCTCCATTGATTTACAGTTCTGCTTACCACACTCAGAGGCAGAGAAGACCAGAGGACAACTGATCCTGTTGCTGACTCCTCCTATATTTTCACCAGAGCCCTGTTAGCTACCGGGTAGCTCTGACACTACCACATTGCCACTACCCCTACCACGGTAAGGAAGGGTTGGACTTTAGGGGACTGCTGCTGCTGCTGCTGCTGTTGTTTTTGAGCAAGTTGGACCTGAATGCAGTGTTGAATATGGGGGTGCTTTTGATCAAGGTCCTTCTCGTAGATTTGGATCATTTCATGTTACCCCCCCCCCCCAACACAGAGGTCAACAGAAACCAGCGATTGCTCCAAGTTGCTGAGGAAGGGCGTCATCGGCAGGCATTGAGTTCACATGCACCAACGCAATGCTGTTATGCTCACTCTGCATTGCGATAGATAGATGAACGTCCTTTCTTGCCATAGATTGTCCACAGACACATTGGCAAAAATGACCAGAGGCATCCAAATTCCGATGCAAACGCTTTGGATTTCACCAGAGCCCCTTTAGCTGGGCTGTTGACCTAATACTGTTGGATATCAGACAAATCGTCCTTGGGTGGCCCTGCTAAGAACGAAAGTTCCCAACAGCATAG